>CAUYQU010089532.1:0-17541 GCA_963574635.1 Cheracebus regulus
GAAATTATTTTAATCTGATTTGACTCCTTGACACTAACTGATTATTAATGAAATATGGCATGGAAAGATCACAGAGTAAAAAACAAGCAAAGATTAGTTTATACAACAGTGACTATATACATCAGAGGGAAAACATGCTAGTTAATGCAACATTAAGGCCTGAATGTAAGCATTTCCAAAGTCACAGAAGCCCCAAAGAACTCCTAAATTACAAAGTCATCACATTACATGCATGCAATGTTCACTTTTGTTTTACCCATAAAAGAATACACAGTATTTTGCTGTAAATACCAGACACATTTATAATATATGCAAAAATTAGAATGCAAGTGTTATGTTCCTTATATTTAAGCCTCAAATGTGCCAGCAGTGAAAATTTATTTATTTTTAAGAATGAAAAAAAGAGACAGGATATAAATACTCAGAGGAATTACACAAATAAGACATAACTCTGCATTTGGGAAGCCATATAAATATTTCTTTTATGTGTCCAAACTAAATTATCAATGGACCAATTAGATGGACATACATTCACTATGTGTTTTACTATTTTACTTGCACAAATGTGATATTCTAACAGTCATCATTCTCTAGTGTTAACATCAAATCACATTTGTAAGTGATTATTGTGTCCATGTTTGCACATACTTGTCTACTGTGTGTAATCACGTAAAGGAGACACTGTGCATCTTAGTTTGGGGTTACACAATTACAAAGATGACCCCGTACAAGTTTTCAGACCTTCCAAAATATTGTAGATGCAAAATTACCTTAAACTAACTATATCCAATATGAAACAAACATTCCATGAATGTTCTGGGCCTTCAAGTATAATTTTAACCAAGAAACAGTTTGGGTAAGAGGTTAGAAAGGGTTTCATAAGGCCATCTAATTTAGCTCATTGTAGCAAGCATTGAGCACACTAGATTCTTTGTATGCTTTACTAACCTTACATTAAGCACATCCACTGGGTTCATTAAGGATTTTACTACCTAACTTTATTTCAGGGGCTGGGGGGGTGTTATATCTAAGATTTAAAACTTTTGTGATGTTCTGGCCAAAATTTTAGCCTTCATTTGACATTGTGAAAAGTCAAAAATGGACTTTCTGAAAAATTTCTCAGCATTATGAACTAAGAGGTTATGCAAAACCATTCAGCATTTCAAACCAATGGAGGAAAGATAAGCACGCAGTGAAGAAGACCAGAGAAAGTGCTCCGGGATGCAGCTGGCCTGCAAGACTGAAAAATCTGGCTGCTCTCTGAAATATTTTAAAGGAAAAAAATATAAAACACAACAGACAAAACGCTTTTAAGACAACTTCCCCCCAATCTTAGCACCAGGATCATATCAAGAGTATGAAAGTTGATGTTGTTTGATGGCCTGGTAAGAGCTCTAGTCCCCTAAGCTCGCTGTCCTGTGACCTAGACTGCATTTCCAGCATTGTTTGTAGGAAATTGAGGAAGATTTTTGCTCCCCTGCAGATGCCGAGATATTGAGAAGATGGCTCATCCCTGATGCAAGAGTGGGTGCGAGAATCGAATACAGCCCAGCCTAGTTGCTCCATGTGACTATCATTCCTTAAGTGGGGTCCAGGGTCTCCACAGCCCCTGCAGTTTCCTGCCATGGAACGCTTCCTGTTTTTAGATCATCTCACTTTTGCTTGAAGGAGGAAGGGGGTGGTTTCTTTTCTTCTGCCTACAGAGAGGCAATGATAAAGATGGGTCGTATTTACTTCCCTGGACTCAACGTTTTCTTTGCCACTAGGAAAATTGCTTTCAGAAAGAAAAAAGGGCTACATGATAAAGGGAGCATGAAAGAAGCTCAGATGCTGTGTAAAAGGCAGAACAAGAACAGCTCCTGGAAGGTTACAGATGCTTCTGGAATTCCAGGTGCTGCCCCTGAGCCGTCGTAAGATCAGGAGAGTCTCCAGGATGCTGGCACATGGGAGTTCTGGCTGCTAACCACTATTGTTACCTAAGTGACTCCTCGTGAGGAGCAGAAGCCATCTTCCCTATTTCACTACTGGGGAGAACGAGGCCTAGAACGTCACAGCTCATAAGCATCAGAGCTGGAATTAGAAACACGTCTTTCTTGTCTCAGAGGCTGGGCTGGTAATTTCCATGCTAGAATGCCACGAATTAAACACAGAACTCTATAAATCATGCATATCGCTCAAAATTCTTGAAACCCTTTCTAAGAGTAATGAACAAAACTGACAATATACTTAGTAAATCCATGGATTTCCATTTTAAATCCATATCCTGTATTACTTCATAGTATCCTCAGAGACCATGCGATGCAGAATGTATATGTAAAAATTCTGCAGTGAGCCATTTATTTTCTATTCCAGATTTGTATGATGAATAAGTAGTGTGGAAGGGATATGTGAGTGTAATTGTCATTCATGGTTTAATTTTCCTTCACTGAGAAAACATGCAATTGCCCTTTCCTGTGATAAGACTTTTTAAAGTATGGGAACATTCTATTGGGTTGTCAGAGACAACCGCTCACAGCTGGTATTATTTTGTTCTCAGTCCCTCTTTTACAAAACTTGACACATATAAGCAAGTCTGATATACCTGCACAAGAAATATATGCATATTTTAAAAGTTGCTAGCATATCAAAAGAGAGGTAGGATGGCAGGAGATCACCCCGAGAAATCTGCAGAAGGGGTAATTTACTCCAAAAGAACATCAGGAAAGACAGCAGGAAACAGAGCCCCACCCTGGCTTCCCTCAGAGGCTTGGATGAGCTCCTGAGGGTGGGATCTTGCTCAGCCTGCGTCTCAAACACACCGCGCCCTTTTCCTCTGTGAGCTGCTAACCAGTGATGTTCACAAATGTAATCGTGTCAGGGCCCCAGCTACTCCCACACATGAAACAGCTTCCCTGGCAAACATCTGGTTTGAATCAAGCCAGCTTGATGGAGCTGCAGCAGTGAAGAGCTCAGAGAAAGCTGGCAGAAACTCCAGGAACAGTTTTCAGTTCTCTTTAAAAGAAACACTTGGTGTGAATCACACAATATGACGTACATTTGGACAATTTTACCTTTTTGTATTTTTCAGAGGAGTTTCAAAGTTGAATATCAATTATATCTTTAAAAAAATGTTTCCAGTGGGTGTAGCTTCTGGATGGAAAACACAGTTTTTTTATGTTGCTTGATAGTAAACGGTGTGGAGGGGCTTCACTCACAGGTGAATTCCGGCCAAGTCCCCATTATCACGGCTCCGTACACCGGTGGTGTTGGTCCTGGCAGCTGGAGCTGCCACTTGGGTCCATTTCAGTCCTACCAGGGTCTCTGATTTTCTGGTCACTGCTGGCATGTCAACTGCCCATTGAAAGCCTGCATTGTGTTTGCAGATGCAAACTCTCTCAAAGCTGTGAAGTAATTTTCCTATGCAGAGGTTGATTTCACAATAGCTAAAGCCTTTCCTAATCCTCATGCTCTTTTCTCCTTTTGCTGATACAATCAATAGAATATCAACGTTGTTTACAAAGCATATTTACTCATTTGGTTACCACTGAAAACAAATCATACACGGTTGATGAAAATTAGACCATTTTCTAAAACTGGACCCTTTTATTTTTATTATATTTGTCTTATTAATTTTATGTCAATATGAATCTAGTAGGACTTTGAGTTTTGTGTATACAGAGTACTTACATCACCTTTCGCAGGAGCTGGCAACCTATGGATTTGATAAGTGGGTTAGCACACTGGTATTTTGGGACCAAACATTACATTCAATTCACCAAATGTGTATTGTAGTGCCTCGTGTTCCAGGATCTGTGTAAGGGAATAAAGGCATTAAGAAGGTGAATCTATTGGAGTTTCTGGCCTCCAGAGATCTGCGGTTTAATGAGGGGAGGAGTTTATAGACAGTCACTCAACAATCAAAGTAAGGCCTTGTATGCAGAGCGCAAAGAGTAGGAGAACTAGATTCAGCTGGAAAGGGATGCTGTGTGGGAAGCGGTCAGGAAAGTCTGCATGGAAAAAATTGCATTCGGGATAGTTCTTAAAGAATGGAAAGGTTTTGCAGGGCAGAGTTGGATCATTGAGAAACTCACTGTAGAGGCAGGAATGTCATGAGCAAAGCTTCAGGGATGCAAAGCCATGATACAGATTTGGCCCAAGAAACCATATATCTGCCTATTACAGGTCACCGGGAAGAGGAAGACAGGCTGAAAAGGCAAAACAACACAGCATGCACCCTCCCCCTGCCAATGTGTGAACACCGAAGTCCCATATACACGTGCCATGTGGGTTACTTCTTTTTAAAGCTACTTTTTTCTTTTTGAGACGGAATCTCGCTCTTTCACCAGGCTGGAGTGCAATGGAGCGATCTCAGCTCACTGCAACCTCCACCTCCCAGTTTCAAGCAATTCTTCTGCCTCAGCCTCCTGAGTAGCTGGGACTACAGGCACGCGCCACCACACCTGGCTAATTTTTGTATTTTTAGTACAGACAGGTTTTCACCATGTTGGTCAGGATGGTCTCCATCTCTTGACCTCATGATCCACCCACCTCAGCCTCTCAAAGTGCTGGGATTATAGGCATGAGTCATTGGCTCTGCATTTTCAAAGCTGCTTTTAAGAGAGGTCTCATTCTGGAAAAATTGCAAAGGGAGTCATGAATGATTCCAGTTTTATTTCTGCCGGGGTGTTGCTGTGGGTAAGTTATTTGTTACCAGTGTGTCCCAGGGGTTGCATTTATAAGAAGAGGGGATTTAAAGTGGGTCTGCAAGGACATATCTTATGATGTTTATACATGTTCCCAAACTTACATCAACTCAGTTAGTTAACATGGCGTCCACCTAGTTATTTCACTCAAAAACATAGAAATTATCTTGAACAATAAGCATCTTTAATCAATATTTCTCACATCTTGAGTTCACATGTCTGGATCTAAGCTTTTCTGCACAGATTCCCTGTGTATTCTGGCCCAGGCCACCATCGTTTCTGTTTGGACTCTGCCCACCCTCTCCCAAGTCACCTCTCTGCTTCTTTTCCTCCTTAGGAGCCATTCGGCATACAACAGCTGAAGTGATTGATTTTAGAAGGTCAATCTAGTAAGGCTACACCACTCTTGAAAACTCTGCTGGTTTTTTTTTTTATTATTATTTACACAGGGTGATGTATAACTGGGCGTGATTCAGGGAGAAAGCTGAACGAGCAGGACCCATTTCTGTCCTCCACTTCAATGGATGGTTTCCCTGACACTCCCTGTGGCGGCTGGAAGATAGGACTGGGTCAGGGGTTTACTTAGGATTCTGCTTTACTATCATGTTAGGCTTATCATACTGCCACAGCCTTGACCTATCATTCAGGTAACATTTTCTACAGCCACACCCTTGACCTGTCATTCAGGTAATATTTTCTACAGCCACAGCCTTGACCTGTCATTCAGGTAGTATTTTCTACAGCCACAGCCTTGACCTGTCATTCAGGTAATACTTTGGACTCATGTAACTTCATTTTGTCTCATCTCTCAATTTGTTCAGAGTCATCTGCTGGAACCTTCCCACAACAACCTTATTAAGATTACCCATGGCTCAATTTCTAATAGTGGTATTTTGGGTACCAAGGTTAGCTTAAACCTACATTTTAAATTATTACATTGTTCAAAGGAACGACATTTCTTTCTCTTCTAGATAAATGCATCAAGTCATCAACTATTCTCAGAAAGTTTTAGAAGAGACTTTTAAAAATAAAGTTTTATAGCATTTTATTAGAAAATTGTATTACCAGTGAGAATTTTACTTCCACGGCAGATAGAATCTTTGTTGATTTTATTTGACATGGAAATAAAATTCTCACTGTTATTTTATTCTTTTATTATATGTCATGTTCATTTCTATGTCTTTTTATTATATATGATGGTCACTGTGAAAATTCAAGGAAAATTCAAGAATATCTCCTCTGAAAGCCACTTATAATTGATTCTAGGAAGCAAGCTATAAATACCTGATGAATAAAATATCAAAACACCTCAACATCTGTTTTTAACCTTATTGGTAAGTGAATTCCTTTAAAATTAATTGCCGTAGCAGCTCATATGGCTAGCTCAGGAAGGCTTTCTGAAGGAAACAGCATTTGAAGTAGGTTTTTCAGGGCAGTATTTAAAGAGACATAGAGAAGGCAGGAAGCATCCCAGGCAGGTGTCAGGGTGTGAGCACGTGGGTGCAGGTGAGAACAGACAGGGCCAGAGGGTGGGGCGGAAAGTGAGTCCCAGTGGAATCATGCTGCACAGCTGGGTCTAGTCAGGGGCAGAAAGAGGACTCTCGTTTGCTTAGATAAAGAGTGAGAAGGCAGTGTAAAAATTCGGAAAAAGCATCACACAGACTCAAAATAATAACTTTCTGAGCTGGAGGTGACACTGGTTGGTGACACGGCTGGACAACGGCAGATATGAAATCTTAGTCTCAGTCTCTTCACCTGCTGGCATGTGTGATAACACCCACCTCCCGACCCCCACGGCGTGGGGGCCTTTCTATGTGGCCAAGACATGAGACACTGCCTGTCAAAGGGGCTTTAAAGGCATAGGAGTATCAGAAAATGTAAATTCATTGTTTACAAACTGAGACATTCATAATATTAACTGGGGAAATTTCATGTCCGAATCAGTGCTGGGTAAATATGAGTGGATTTTTTTGGAAGGGCAGAAAGGCATTCGGAGGCTATTCCAATATTCAGTAATGCCTAACAGGATACAAGCCCGTCCGTGCTTACAAGTGCTAAATGTGTTACTGCAAGAATCAAAGGCAGGGAAATGAAGTTATGTGGGTGAAATATTAGCACGGGTAAAGTGTGAACACAGTTTGGACGGCTGATGATTGCATGCTGATGCATTTTGGCATGAGTACAAAATGAAAAGGAACATTAACATCATCCTGAAAACTCGCTCCTGTTCCACCAAATAACACATCTTTTATTGGGAGGGGAATTTGAAGTAACTTTTCAAATGTAGAGATTTAAAAAACACTTTTCTAGAAATATTTTTTAATGGAATTCAAAGATGGGGTGGACATATATGTTTATTTCTTTTTTGGAGCTTCAGTAGTGCAGAATTAATCATACTCCTCAATCCTCAATTCATGACTGTCATCATTGTCCATGCAAAGATCCAAACTTCAGTTTACTTCCTTGTATTTCCTATTTCTTTCTGGAGAATTTCAATTTCTTTGCTGAGGCTTTGTAGTTTTCCATTTGTTTCCATCATGTTTGCCATTGCCCTTGAGGTATCTCTACGGTGGCCGCTGTAAGCCCCTGTGAGGTCCTTCCACAACAGCACGTCCATGCTGGATGTCGGCATCTATGGCTTGTCTTGTTTTATGCACACTGTGATCTTGCTGCTTCTTAGCATGACAGTAGTTTTCTATTGAAAGAGGCATACCTCTGGTATATGTGGGAAGACTCTGGGTCTTACTTATCTCGCTGGAACCTTCTGTTGCAGATGGTTCCTTTGACACTGCTCTGGCTGGGAAGTGACTGATGACTTGTTACTTCGGAGTGGGGGTGAGAGTCTGAGGCCTCACCTGGCCCGTGTGGATGGGGAAGGGTGGTAATATTTTGTCTGTGTTGTGGCTGGGGTGGAATGGGTGCTGGACTGGAGTGGGTGCTGTCTGTTTTCTGTTGTGGCTGGGGTGGGGTGGGTGCTGGCCTGGAGTGGGTGCTAAGTTTTCTGTTGTGGCTGGGGTGGGGTGGGTGCTGGCCCGGAGTGGGTACTATGTCAGTTTCCTGTTGTGGCTGGAGCGGAGTGGGTACTGACTAAGCTTTCTGTTTGGGCAGGCTGCTCCTTTCTTCTACCAGGGCTTTCTTTGTGCCTGTCGGCCTTTCTATCCTCTGCCCTGAGTCTGGGAACACCCAAAAACTCACTTTTGTGACATTCTTGCGTCCTGAAACCTCAGACCGTCTGCCTTCTGTGCTGTCCAATGCCTGTTCTACTCATAATGTTCAAGATTATTCATTACACTCAGTGGGAAGAAGAGGGAAAAGGATGTGTATTTCTTCTTCCCAGAAGGGAAATCCCACGCATTAAAAATAATTCCTTTGTACATTCTATTTTTCTACTTTGAGAAACAGGGTTCCTAAGAGTATTATGGCTGAAGGACCAGACATGTCCCAGGCGAGCCTCAGCCCAGTCACTGTGAGTTTCTCATGGAAGTCCAACCCACCAAACACCAAGTAAAAGAGCGCCACGTTTGATGCCAGGCTAATGCCCTGTCACAGCAGTAACTGCACGATTTATTATCCAAACTAGACTATCCAGCTGAGAGTAAAAGAAAGTGCTAAAACATTAAAATTTTACATACTTAAAAAAATAAAGGCTATATATTCATGTAAATCTGAGCACAATAAAAATGTTTCTTCAAAATAGCATCTGAATATTAAACACAGTTATTATTGCCGTTGAATATTCACTTAACCCAAAAAGTTCCTGAAGATGTCAACATTGTTATAATATCATCAATAGTTTAATAACATTTCACAAATTACCTTTTATAATATTTTTCTATAAAAAAATCTACATTTCTTTTCAAAGTTGCAGAAGTTATGGTTACAAACATTCAACACTTTTAACAGTTTCAATTAACTACAGTTTTGAAAAAAAGAAAATTTGTGCTCCAGGTGCTAAGGGACCAAGACTTCAGCCTTTCAGACCCCCGAGCCAGGGGCATCATGAGGCTGGATGTCAATTTTGGGTAGGAGGGGGCTGCTCCTGTTCTCTTTGTATAGACACAGAATGACGACTCAAGCATCTGCTCTCTGCAAGAGGCCACAACTCTACCTACTGTGTGTCTACAACATGTCCAGAGTGCTGTGACTCTTCTCCTATGGAGAGGTGGTCCTGCCTGGACTGACTCTTGTGACAGGTGCACAGGTGAATGCAGCATCACTTCTGAGCTTGGGTAGAAAAACACAAGGAGTTCCTGAAGGCTCCCTCCTGGACACAGACACGGGATGCCTTTGCAGTACTGGCGGGGGGAACCTCCTGCTGGTTTCCATAAAGCTGTCATGTGGCAACGTGAGAGGGAGAGAGGGAGAGAAACAGAGAGAGAGAGAGAGAGAAAGAGAGAGGGAGAGAGAGAGGGAGAGAGAGATGTAGAGATTCAGAGACATAGAGATTCAGATTCAGATAAGATAGAGGCAGAGAGATAGACAGAAAGATACAGTGTGAGGGAGGGAGATACAGATAGAGAAGATAAAGAGAGAGACAGACAGACACAGATTAAGAAGTTGGAGGCAGGCCCAGGGACCCTCAGCTCTTTGAGTTTACCTGACTGGGTCACAGGTAGGTGCATGAAGGACCCTTTGGCCTTCCAGATGACCAGCAGACCTCTGTAAATTCTGGCTGCAGTTTCATTGAGTCACTCTAAATAAAAAGCGGCTGACAGCGCTTCTTCGACTCCCACATGGTAAGTGAAGTGAATGTGATTGTTTGAGCTGCTGTGTGGGGTTGATTGTGATGCAGCCAGCAGAGGTATTGATCACTGATACACCTCATTTCGTATTGACAGGAGAAGTCTAAAGAGCCATTCTCATTTTTATTCCTTTACAAGCAAACTCATTTTCTTGGCTTGAGTGTAGGTTTTTTTAAATCTCTAAACTTAAAGACGTTGATCAAAATGTCATTTTTGCAATATTTTGCCTTTTAGTTAGGTATTCATTTCTCCTAATTTTCCTCTCATTTTCTTCTTGCATTTCTTGTATTTGGAGATTCTCAAGAATACCTTCATTGCGGATTTTCCTTCTGTAGGACTGGCTGTTGCAGTCAGAATGCACGTGTTGAGCTTCTGAGCCCCAGCTCTGGGCAGCCCTCCTCTCACCTCTGCCTGCACCTGGCTGGGCCCCCCAGCATGCCTGAGACTGCTGCACCTCATCCCTCCTTGGCCTTAACAGAGCTCAAGTTTCTGGATGTTAATTAAAACACAACGCTGCCGGGCGCGGTGGCTCATGCCTGTAATTCCAGCACTTTGGGAGGCTGAGGCGGACGAATCACCTGAGATCAGGAGTTTGAGACCAGCCTGACCAACATGGCGACACCTCATCTCTACTAAAAATACTTAAAAAAATTAACCAGGCATAGTCACAGGTGCCTGTAATCTCAGCTACTCTGGAGGCTAAGACAGGAGAATCACTTGAATCTTGGAGGTTGCAGTGAGCTGAGATCAGGCCATTGCACTTCAGCCTGGGCACCAAGAGCAAAACTCTGTCTCATGCACACACACACACACACACACACACACACACACACACACACACACATACACACACACAAGCATGTTTTACCATTTGCCTGCTGACCACTCCTCTGACTCAGGAGCACACACTCTGTTCTTCTTTTGTTCTTAGCATTTAACACTATTTGACACATTCACCTTTCAATGAAGTTTTGGCTCCCTCTGTGAGACTATGCGTCCATGAGAGCTAGCTGTGTTTTTGGTGGCCTCTGTATGCCCAGTGTCCTGAATGCTGCCAGGCTCATGCTAGCTCCTTAAGAAGTTCTTGTGACATTACATTTTATCCAGTTAAATTAAATTTTGTTTTTCACAGAGTCCATTTTCAAATGTATTTTTTCATCTTTATTCTGATTTTCTTTATTTCTCCTACCACTGTCTTTATGCATTGTTACTTGGTTTTCTGTTGACTGAGTTTTGAGGGAGGAGAAGTTGTGCACTGTTGCCCACTGGCCAGGTCAGTGAGTCCAGTTCTCCCTTCTCACCAACAGTTTGGTGGTTGTTGGAACTCATCGAGCTTAAGGCAGGGATCTATGGAGGCACACGACCCGCAGCCATGGTGGTCTGGATGCCTGCCTTTCCCCCAGGCCATCATAAAATGCAGGTATGACCTTTTGTCTGCTGCATCCACACATCCATCCATCCATCCCTGCATCCATCCATTCATCCACCCACCCACCAACCAATCAACCCATCCATCCATCCTCCACCCCCCCCGCCCATCCATCTATCCATCCGTTCACCCACTTACCCACCTACCTGTCCACCCACCTGTCCATCTATCTCTCCCTCCCTCCTTCCATTCATCCATCCACCTATCTATCCATCACTCATCTTCCATCCATCCACCCACTCATCCATCCATTCATCCATCATACAACCCCCATCCATTTATTCATCCATCCATCCATTCATCCACCCACTCATCCATCCATCCACCCATCCGTCCATTACTCATCCATCCATTCATCCATCATACATCCATTTATCCACCCATCCAGCCAACCACCCACCCATTCATTCACTCATCCGTCCATTCACTCATCCCTCCACCCACCCATCCATTCATCCATCATCCATCCCCCCATCCATTTATCCATCCATCCATCCATCCATTCCCCCCACCGACCCATCCATCTATTGCCCACCCATCTATCCATGTATCCATCCGTCCAGCCATCGTCATCTCTGCATAGATAGAGACACGTGTGTGTCAGTATCTCTATACAGAAAAAGAGAGAAGCCTTTCTTTGCAAATCAACCGCCGCGTGTTCCTTTCTAACGTCTGTGTAGCGAGCACGGGGTCCCTGGTCAGCCTCGAGCAGGACGCGGGCTGAGGCTCCAGATGCCGCCATGCCGGGCTCCTCCGCTGCGCGCCAGCACTGCCCCCTGCCGGCCGCCTGGCAGCACTGTCCCGCTGGCAGCGGGACGCTTTCTCCCTGGGGCGCAGGCGCACGTTTTAGTCACAGTTACAGACTATGGGGGATTCGAAGCCTCCGCATTAGTTTTTAATAATAAATATTGAAAATTCCTTGGCTTGTATTTTATGTTTAAAATATATATATAGAAATTGGTTGCAAGAAGCAATATAATGCCATAGTGAGCACCCCCGGTGAACCTGGAGCAAGTGCACCTGCTTTAATTCACTGTTGCATCATTGAAGGCTCAGACAAGTTTCAGACCTCCTCCCAGCCTTGTTGCTCTCATCTGTGAAATAGAAATAGTAATACTTGTATTACAGGGTTTTGTGGGGATTAAATGTGATCAGAAACCTAAATCGCCCAGACATCATCCGTAACCAATAAATATTAGCTACAACTTATTATTAATGCCGTTAGCTGTTAATGTAATTCATCATCCAGCCCAGCCAAGTGACCTGGGTGGGGAAGGAGGGAGAAACCCCTGAGTGTGCCCGCATGCTGCCCGCCCAAGGAGACCTCCAGGCCTTCCTGCGCCACTCACCTGGCTCCTGCTGCTCCGGACCAGGCAGAGGCAGGTGTGGGGAGGCTGAGGGACAGGCTCGTCCTAAGCCAGCAGAGACCAGGTTTTGTCACCTTGGGTAAGGGCATGCAGGAAGGGTGAACACATGAGGCTCTTCTTCAGAGACAGCCATTGATGTAATCTGGAAAAATCCACAATACACCAGCAAAAAAAAAAAAAAAAAAAAAAAAAATTAATGGTGCAGAGGCTTCAGGTTCTGTTTACCATCCATCCCATCTCGAAATAGACCTGGCTGTTACTGGAATTTCTCCAGCCACAGGAAGGTCACAAGAAGGTGTCAACTGAAGCACTTCATACATAAAAGAGATACACAAATAAGCAGTATACGCTGAGATCTGATCATGACTCAGAAACAATATATGCATATTTAACTAATAAGCCTTCTTGCTCATCATGATGCTGCTGACTGTCGCCTCTGGCTGTTGAATGTATATTAGAAGTTCTGTCATCAACTGTCTAGGTATAGGACATAAATTTCTTCTACTGTAGAGGTAATAGGAACATACAGGGAGACTGTGAAGTCCAAACTGACTTGCTCCTAAAACATCACAGCACAGGGTAATACCATAGCACAAGGATAAGCTGTATAACACAGGTTAAGAGAGGCCTCAATAATGTCTTTAAGTAGTTGCAGTAAGTGTGTGAGCCTGTGCTGGGAGTGTCCTAGCTTTCCGTGGACATGCCTGGTGCAGCCGTGGTATGCAGAGGTGGCCACTGACCTGCGAGTTGAACTCCCTGAGATCCCACATCAGTCAGTTGGAGGTAACAATATTTACCTACATCCGGTAGAGCGCTAGGACAACCTTATGCAACCATTACACTGATGGGAGTAAGGATTATTTCATCCCCTGGAAATGCTGGTGGCATACTTTAAGTGAAACAAAAGTAAAAACATATATATATATGATATGATTATAGCAATGTAAAGTCAAATAAAGAAGGGAAATGAAGCATGAATTCAGCCATGGAATTATTAACAGTAATATTTTCTTTTATGTTTTATAAAGTGTATTTGCAATGTTTTTGATGTAAAACTTATTAAATTATAAACATAACATTACCAGTTTGTTTAAAATAAGCATCTTTGATTACCGAAAGAATAATCCTTTATCTCTACACAATAGGCTTATTTTAGAAATAATACACAATTTTATCAAATATCTTTAGATTGTCTACTTATGTGGATATTCTTTTTGGTCAAGAGACATATTCTATTAGGCTATTAAATCAATCTTACATTCCTGAAATTAAGATGTTCAATGTTATTATTTTAATATACGATGAGACTCATTTGACATCTTATTTATAATTATTACAAATCTACACATAACTAATATTGGTCTTGTCAGATTTTAGATATCAAGACCTCAATAGTTTTATAGATAGGATTGATTTTCATCATTACGTGTGCTGAAACAATTACTATAATTTTATTTTAAAATGTAACATTTTGTAACATTTTTTTTGCAACAAGTAAAATTTGTTTCTTGATAGAACCCAGGTAAACCAACTTTAGGTAAAGTAACCTAAAACTTTAGTGGAAATAAACTTTGATTACTTCTTCACTCCCCTCCCCAACAAGCTATACACGTATTGGCTTTGTATTTCTTTTTGACGCGATTTACAGTTTCACAGAATATAGTTTACTTTGTGAATATTTAAGATGAAGAGCCTCAAAATCCTGGATGATTTAACATCCTGCCATTTTTCATGATCTAACATAGCAATGAAGAGACTGGTTTGTAGTAATGTATTAGCTAATAATACATTATACCTGTAAAATACATTCAGATTTAGGGAATAATTCTAGCAGCTTGGGTATCATGTCAGTCAGGCTGCCTGATCAATAGGAACAGGGAAGCCAGCAAATCAGACATATGACAGCTCAACTCACACACATGTGTTTTTTGTTTGTTTTAACTGAACAACAAGCTTAGGGGCGGGTTCCAGGGGTGGTGATGTGGCCTTCCTCTCGGTTCCTGTGTCTCCTGGTCCTCCATGTGTGCTGGCTATATTCAAAGACTGGTGGCCCGCTAGATGCAGCCTTTCTAAGGGCCACAACCAGATGAGAAAATATCCAGATGCAAAGAAGAGACTCGGTTTCCTCCTGGACGTGAGAGACGCTGTCCCGAAGCTCCCGATCAGATTTCTGCTCCCACCTCACTGGCCCCAAGCCCGCTTTGATGTGCTTGGCCTGTGTGTGGGGCTTCCACGCTTTGTCCCTGGCATCTGGGAGCACCGATGGGGGTCACCCCAGCACCGATGACCTTCCTAGGCTGGGGGATGTGCCCACGCACGCAGGGAGCACTGAGAGATTATTCTCGGTGCCCTGAAGCTGAGGGGCACGAACCCCACAGCTACCCAGGCAGGGATACGCGGCCCGCACAGCGAGGCGTGGATGCAGAAGCATCGCCCTCCTAAACATGCCTGGTCAAAAGCTCCAAGGCAGTGCTTAGGGTCCTACGTGGTGGGCCGCCTGTCTCAAGGCCACGGTGACACACTGAAGACGGGGGTCAGCTGGCCTCAAGGCCACGGTGTGGGACACACTGAAGACAGCAGTCAGGTGGACCCTGGTACATCAGCTAAAAAGCCCTGAGTAAACTGCCGGATCCCAGTGCTGCATCCAGAATTTGTGCTTCCGTCATGGGCCCCCAGACTTGATTGCATTCTGAGTAAACCCCCCTAGAGTCGCTTCTCTCCCCTCCAACCCTGAGATGAATTAGCACTACGTTCTCCCAGCAGGAGGCACAAGGCAAGGGCAAGAAGAGGGCCTGCTATCTGCTTGTGCCACCGTCACTCAGGTGATGCCGTCTCCTGGCTCCGGAGGCCGGGCGCCTTCTGGGTGGCCCCATTGCGCCGTGAGTTTGGCCGACTCTGTGGGTTGATGAGGAGGCTTCCCTGGCGTCCTTTCTTCACAGTGAGCAGCTCTCCCTCTCCTCACACAGGAGAAGCTGTGAACCAGTTCAGCCCCGTTTTCTGACCACCCCACAATGGCTGGCAGAATCATGCCTCTCCTTCTCCCACCAAAGATGCCCACAACGTCATCCCAGAAACAATGAACATGGTGATGTTAGCTTGCAAAGGGGATAGGATTTATGCTGCTAATCAGCTGATGTTAATTTATGGGGATTATCCAGGTGGACCCAATGTACCCAAGGGGCCCTTTAAACATGGGAGAGAGAGGCAGAGGGCTGCAGGCAAGGAGAGATTGAAGATGCCAGTCCGTTGCGTTTTCCAATTATAAAGAGTATAACAGATGCAATACATAAATATTGAAGGAAAGGGTTTACTACAGTTCTTCTGAAAGTAAGCAGATTATTTCATTTCATGTTTCTTTGGGTAGTTTAGTGATGAATGAATGGAACCATACAGGATCCTGTTCTAAGTAAAACTGTAATGGCTTCTTGTTCAGTAAGAATAATGTGCCCTGTGATTAGCAATCTCTTTTATCAAGGACAATAATTGCACATTCAAGATATATATTTTTTAAACTTTATCTCCCTGTCTGTACTTTCTTGCTGTGCAGAGTTTCAGAAGAAATACTTGAACAGAGAGCCGAGACTTCATTAATACCCAGAGAAGAAGAAAGGGTAATCTTGTTTCAGCCCTTCAAACTCTAGGACAATGTGGTCAGCCTGGCAGGAAGAGGGGCCGGTGGTAAATCCAGTCAGCTTCCCAGTTACTGCCTTTAAATTGTTAGGTTATAAATAATCCTCTAATCAGTGGTGCTGGAAGTAACTCAGGTGATATTTCATAACCATGGAGATTAGCTTCTTCTAAGGGAAAACCACACATATGATCCTCTAGTAAATGTTGTTTTTCTTAAGTGGAATTTTTAGAGCCATCTTAAGAGTTTATTATTTTTTTCTCTAAAACTCTTATTTTAAGAAAATTTGGTAGTTGGTACCATTAGTTACTCTACAAAAACCCCTCAACCTTTAACGACTTTATTCTATTTAATGTATTAACTTTTGGGATCAACATCATACATTCAATGTTAAAATTCATGATATTTTATCAAAAATTATTCATCAAAAAGTGTCATTTACCTTTAATCTTTCTCATAATGGATAAAAAGAGAAAAACCAAGATTTGTCAACTGAATGAATGTTTAAAGTGGAATAAACTCCTTTACTTACTAAAATGGAATAAAAATTTAAAAATCTGTAAATATCGAGAACACTTGGCTATTTGGAGGAATTTTCTCTTGCAAGCAGCACACCTTACAAAGAATGACAGTAAGTTTCGCTTGGTAGGGACACATGACAAATGAAAATCAGTGCTCCATAGGGCTTCCACTTTAAGGTATTTAAGAATTAAGTCCAAGTCCCTGGCTGGCGAGAAGAGCTGCAAGGCGGCAGGAATGAGGACGAGCCACGTCAGGCGGAGTCCTCAGGGGAGCTGGCTCTCAGAGCCAGGGCTGGAGCTGAATCCAGGTCCTGTGAAACGGCAGCTGACAGGAGATGGGGCGGCTGCTGCAGGGAAGTACCTGAGATGAGACCAAGCCGGGATGTTCAAGGGACAAGAAAGCCAGGGTGGCCAGAGTGTCAGGTAGGTGGATAGGGAAACTTCAGCAGTGGTGAGAGTCGGGCCGGCTGCAGATACACAGAGGCCGTGCACGGAGCCGCACACAGAGAGGCCGTGCACAGAGCCACACACAGAGGCCGTGCACAGAGGCCGTGCATGGAGCCACACACAGAGGCCGTGCACGGAGGCCATGCATGGAGCCACTCACAGAGGCCGTGCATGGAGCTGCACACAGAGGCCGTGCACGGAGCCGCACACAGAGCCACACACAGAGGCCGTGCACGGAGACGCACACAGAGCCACACACAGAGGCCGTGCACGGAGCCACACACAGAGGCTGTGCACGGAGCCGCACACAGAGAGGCCGTGCACGGAGCCACACACAGAGGCCATGCACAGAGGCCGTGCATGGAGCCACTCACAGAGGCCGTGCACGGAGCCGCACACAGAGGCCGTGCATGGAGCCGCACACAGAGGTTGTGCACAGAGCCGCACACAGAGCCACACACAGAGGCCGTGCACGGAGCCACACACAGAGGCCATGCACGGAGCCACACACAGAGGCCGTGCACAGAGGCCGTGCACGGAGCCGCACACAGAGCCACACACAGAGGCCGTGCACGGAGCCGCACACAGAGCCACACACAGAGGCCGTGCACGGAGCTGCACACAGAGCCACACACAGAGGCTGTGCACGGAGCCGCACACAGAGGCCGTGCACGGAGCCGAACACCGAACCACACACAGAGGCCGTGCACGGAGCCGAACACAGA
>CAUYQU010089534.1:0-74364 GCA_963574635.1 Cheracebus regulus
ATGGGGAGAAATGCCAGATATAGGTGAAGGGGAGGAAGGCAACAAATCACACTGCCACGTGTGTACCTATGCAACAATATTGCATGTTCTTCACATGTACCCCCAAACCTAAAATGCAATAAAAAATAAAATTAAAAAAAACAACTCAAAATCATACCAAACATACTCTCAGACTGCAGTGGAATAAAAATAGAAATCAATACCAAAATCTCTTAAAACTACACAATTACGTAGAAATTAGACAGCTTGCTCATGAATGACTTTTGGGCAAACAACAAAATCATGGCAGAAATCAAAAATTTTTTGAAATAACTGATAGACACACAACATACCTATATTAATCTGTTCTCATGTTATAAAGAAATACCTGAGACTGGGTAATATATAAAGAAGATAAGCTTAATTGGCTCATGGTTCCACAGGTTATACAGGAAGCATAGTGGCATCTGCTTTTGGGAGGCCTCAAGGAGTTTTTTACTCATGACAGAAGGCAAAGTGGGAGAAGATATCTCATATGGCAGGAGCAGGACCAAGGAGGGAAGGGAAGTTCTACGTACTTGGCCAGATCTCATGAGAACTCTATCACAAGAACAGCACTGGGGGGATGGTACTAAACCACTCATTTAAAACCACCCCAATGATTCAATTACCCACCACCAAGCCCTGTTACTGGAAGGGTGTCCAGCTTCTGGGTGTCTTGAACAATGAATTGGACAAAATTTACAAACAAAGCAAGAAAAGAATGAGGCAACAAAAGTAGAGATTTATTGAAAATGAAAGTACACCACAGAGTGGGAGCAGGCTCAAGCATAGGGGCTCAAGAGCCTGGTTACAGAATTTTCTGGGATTTAAATACTCTCTAGAGGTTTCCATTGGTTACTTGGTGTATGCCCTATGTAAATGAAGAGGATGAAGTAAAATTACAAAGTCATTACCTGATTTATGCCCTATGTAAATGGAGAGGAAATGTGTTATCATTTGACAGACCCTATTCTCCTGTCTCAGCCTGACCTCCTACATTGGGGATTAGAATTTAACCTGAAATTTGTTTGGGGACATAGATCAAACTATCAATACCAAAACTCTAGGATGCAGCTAAAGCATTGTTAAAAGGAAAGTTTATGGCACTAACTGCTACCTCAAAAAGTTAGAAAGATCTCAAATTAACAATCTAACATCACACCTAGAGGAACTAGAAAAACAAGAACAAACTAACTGTAAACCTTGCAGAAGAAAAGCAATAACTAAAATCAGAGTGTGATATGGTTTGGCTGTGTCCCTACCCAAGTCCCATCTTGAATTGTAACCCCCACAATTCCCACATGTCGTGGGAGGAACCCACTGGGAGATAATTAAATCATGGGCCAGGTTTTTCCTGCACTGTTCTTGTGATGGAGAATGAGTCAATGAGATCTGATGGTTTTATAAACAGGAGTTTCCCTACACAAGCTCTCTTCTTGTCTGTTGCCATCTACATAAGATGTGACTTGCTCCTCCTTGCCTTTTACCATGATTGTGAGGCCTTCCCAGTCACATGGAACTGTGAGTGCAATTAAGCCTATTTCTTTTGTCAATTGTCCAGTCTCAGGTATGTCTTCATCAGCAGGATAAAAATGGACTAATATAGAGAGGAACTGAAAGAAATTGAGACTCAATCCATACAAAGAATCAATGAAACAAAAAGTTGGTTTTTTGAAAGGATAAACAAGATCAATAAATTGCTAGCTAGATTAAAAAAGAAAGAAGATTCTAATAAGCAAAATCAGAAATGGCAATGGTTACAATACAACCAGTTATACAGAAATAAAAAGGTTCTCAGAGACTATTATTAACAACTCTGTACACAAAAATTAGAAAATCTAGGGGAAATGGATACATTCCTGGAAACACAATTTCCCCCAAGATTAAATCAGTAAGAAATGAAAACACTGAAATGATCAATATCAAGTTCCAATACTGAATCTATAATAAAAATCTAGCACTTCCAATACTATATTGAATAGGAGTGGTGAGAGAGGGCATCCTTGTCTAGTGCCAGATTTCAAGGGGAATGCTTACAAGTTTTGCCCATTCAGTATGATATTGGCTGCAGGTTTGTCATAAATAGCTTTTGTTGTTTTGACATGTTCCTTCAATACCTAGTTTATTGAGAGTTTTTAGCATAAAGGGCTGTTGAATTTTGTCAAAGGCCTTCTCTGCATCTATTGAGATAATCATGTGGTTTTTGTCTTTGGTTCTGTTTATGTGGTGGATTACATTTATAGACTTCTCTATGTTGAAGCAGTCTTACATACCTGGAATGAAGCCTACCTGATCGTGATGGATAAGCTTTTTGATGTGCTGTTGCAATAGATTTGCCAGTATTGTATTGAAGATTTTTGAATCTGTGTTCATCATGGATAATGGCCTGAAGTTTTCTTTTCTTGTTGAGTCTCTGCCAGGTTATGGTATCAGGATGATGTTGATCTCATAAAATGATTTGGGAAGGATTCCCTCTTTTTGCATTGTTTGGAATAGTTTCAGAAGGAAGAGTACCAGCTCCACTCCTATTTGATATAGTATTGGAAGTCCCAGCCAGAGCAATTAGGCAAGAAAAAAAAATAAAGGGGATTCAATAAGGAAAGGAAGAAGTCAAATTGTCTCTGTTTGCAGATGACATGATTGTATATTTAGAAGACCCTATCATCTCAGTCCCAAATCTCCTTAAACTGATAAGCAATTTCAGCAAAGTCTCAGGATACAAAATCAATGTGCAGAAATCACAAGCATTCCTATACACCAATAACAGACTAACAGACAGCCAAATCATGAGCAAACTCCCATTCACAATTGCTACAATGAGGGTAAAATACCTAAGAATATAACTAACAAAGGATGTAAAGGACCTCTTCAAGGAGAACTAGAAATCACTACTCAAGGAAATAAAGGAGGACACAAACACATGGAGAAACATTCCATGCTCATGGTTAGGAAGAATCAATATCCTGAAAATGGCCATAGTGCCCAAAATAATTTATAGATTCAATGCTATTCCCATCAAGCTACGAATGACCTTCTTCACAGAATTGGAAAAATCCACTGTAAGCTTCACATGGAACCAAAAGAGACCCACATAGCCAAGACAATCCTAAGCAAAAAGAACAAAGCCGGAGGAATCATGCTACCTGTTTACAAACTATACTACAAGGCTGCAGGAATCAAAACAGCATGGTACTGGTGCCAGAACAGAGATATAGACCAATGGAACAGAACAGAGGCCTTGGAGGCAATGCGACACATCTACAATCTTCTGATCTTTGACAAACCTGACAAAAACAAGCAATGGAGGAAGGATTCCCTGTTTAATAAAGGGTGTTGGGAAAACTGGCTAGCAGTGTGCAGAAATCACAAGCTGCACCTATTCTTGACATCTTACACTAAAATTAACTCAAGATGGATTAAAGACTTAAACATAAGACCTAATGCCATAAAAACCCTAGAAGAAAACCTAGGCAAAACCATTCAGGACATAGGCATAGGCAAGGACTTCATGACTAAAACACAAAAAGCATTGGCAACAAAAGTCAAAATAGACAAATGTGACTAATTAAACTCCAGAGCTTCTGTACAGCAAAAGAAACAATCAGCATGAATTGGCAACCAACAGAATGGGAAAACGTTTTTGCAATCTACCCATCTGACAAAGGACTAATATCCAGAATCTACAAAGAACTAAAACAGATTTACAAGAAAAAAAAAGAGCCCATCTAAAAGTGGGAAAAGGATATGAACAGACACTTTTCAAAAGAAGACATATATGAGGGTAACAAACATATGAAAAAATGCTCATCATCACTGATGAAATGCAAATCAAACCACATTGAGATACCACCTCATGCCAGTTAGAATGGTGATCATTAAAAAATCTGGAGACAATAGATGCTGGAGAGGATGTGGGGAAATAGCAACACTTCTACACTGTTGGTGGGAGTGTAAATTAGTTTAACCATTGTGGAAGATAGTGTAGTGTTTCCCAAGGACCTAGACATAGAAATTCCATTTGGCCCAGCAATCCCATTACTGGGTATATATCCAAAGGATTATAAATCATTCTATTATAAAGACACATGCACATGTATGTTCATAGCAGCACTGTTAACAATAGCAAAGACCTAGAACCAACCAAAATACCCATTGACGATAGAGTGGACAAGGAAAATGTGGCACATATACACCATGGGATACTATGAATCCATAAAAAATGATGAGTTAGTGTCCTTTGTAGGCACATGGATGAATCTGGAAACCACCATTCTCAGCAAACTGACACAAGAACAGAAATTCAAGTACCGCATGTTCTCACTTTTAGGCAGGTGTTGAACAATGAGAACACATGGACACAGGGAGATGAGATCACACACTGGTATCTGTTGGGGGGCGGGCAAGGGAGGGACAGCAGAGGATGTGGGGAGGACGGAGAGGGATAACATGGGGAGAAATGCCAGATGTAGGTGACGGGGAGATGGAGGCAGCAAACCACATTACCATGTATGTACCTATGCAACAATACTGTATGATCTGCACATGTACCCTAGAACCAAAGTACAATAAAAAAAAGAAAAGAAAAAAATCTAGCAATCAAAAAATGTGCCAGACCAAATGGATTGCCAGCCAAATTTTACCATATGTATAAGAAGAGCTGGTAACAATTCCCCTGAAACTTTTTCAAAAAATCGAGGAGGAGGCACTTCTCAACTCATTCTAGGAAGCCAGCATCACACTGATACCAAAACCTGGTGAAGACACAACGAAAAAGGAAAACTACAGGCCAATATCTTTTATGAGTTTCGATGAAAAAATCCTCAACAAAATACAACAGCATGTCAAAAAGCTAACTCACAATGATCAAGCAGGCTTTATTCCTGGGATGCAAAATTCATTTAACATACACGAATTAATAAATGTGGTTTACAATGTAAATAGAATTAAAAGGAAAACCATATGATCATCTCAATAGACATGAAAGAACCTTTTGATAAAATTCAACATCTCTTTATGATAAAAACCTTCAAGAAACCAGGCATCAAAAGAACACACCTCAAAATAATAAGAGCCATCCATGACAAATCTACTGCCAATAACATAATGAATGGGCAAAAACTGGAACAAGAAAAGGATGCTTACTCTCACCACTCCTTCAACATAGTACTGGAAGTGCTAGTCAGGGCAATCAAGCAAGAGAAATAAATAAAAGGCATCCAGATAGGAAAAGAAGTCAAATAATCTCTCTTCATGAGCAATTCAGTTTTATATCTGGACAACCCCAAAGATTCTGTCAAAAGGCTCCTGGAACTGATAAATGACTTCAACAAAGTTTCAGTATACAAAATAAATTTTAAAAATCGGTAGCAGTTTTATACATCAATAACTGAGAGCCAAATGAAGAATGCAATCCCATTTACAATAGCCATAAACAAATACAAAATACCTAACCATACATGCAACAAATGAGGTGAAAGATTTCTACAAGGAGAACTACAAAACACTGCTAAAAGAAATCAAATATGACACAAACAAATAAAAAAACATTCTATCCTCATGAATTGGAAAACTCAGTATTTTTTAAATGGCCACAGTCAAAAGCAATCTGCAGAATCAATGCTATTTCTATCAAACTACCATTGTATTTCACAGAATTGGAAAAAACTATTCTAAAATTCATATGGAACCACGAAAGAGCCCAAATAGCCAAAGCATTTCTAAGCAAAAAACAAAAATGGAGGCATCACATTACCTGACTTCCAACTATACTATTAATATAAGACTACAGTAACCAAACAGTGTGGTACTGGTGCAGAAACAGACACATAGACTAATGGAATAGAATAGAAATTCCATAAATAAGGATTCACAGCAACGACCATCTAATCTTTGACAGAGTTGACAAAAATAAGCAAAGGGAAAAGAACTCCTTATTCAATAAATAATATTGGGAAAGCTGACTAGCTGTACTATGTGCAGAAGAATGAAAGTGCACCTCTACCTTTTACCATATAGAAAAATTAAAGCAAAGATAGACTAATGACTTAAACGTAAAACCTAAAACTGCAAGAATCATAAGAGAAAAACTCAGACATTGTACTGGACACGTACCTTGGGAAAGAATTTATAGGTAAATCCTAAAATACAATTGCAACAAAAACAGAAATTGACAAGGAGACCTAATTAAACTAAAGAGCTTCTTCACAGCAAAATAAACTATCAACAGATTAAACAGACAACCTACAGAACAGGAGAAAATATTTGCAAAATACGCATCTAACAAAAGTCTAATATCTAGAATCTATAAGGAACTTGAACAGTTGAAGAAGCAAACAACAAAGACCCCATTTAAAAAATGGGCAAAAGACATTTCTCAAAAGAAGATTTACACGTGGTCAATAAGCATATAAAAAAAAGTGCTTGGAAACTGAAGGTCTAGTTTGCAGGAGAAGTTTCCGACTTTACGTGGAGCTGAGTCAATTTAGAGAGCCAAGTAAAATACAGGCATAGAGCAAGCAACAGGAAAAGCCCTGGGAGCTAACTGGGTCCCCAAGCAGGCCATTCCTGCCTGGCACCACAGGGATCCTTCAGGAGGGCAGCTGGAAGTACTGGGAAAATGCCACATGGAGAAAGAAGTCTCCAGCAGAACTTTGTAACAATTTGAGCCAGGTAAGAAGCCTCCTGGCCAGAATTCTCAGGTGGATGTGAACGTGGCTTGCAGACTCCATTGGTAAGTGGGGTGGGTGGGTGGGTTGGGGAAACTAAAGCCTTTTTCTTTCACAGCTGGGAGGCAGGTAGCCTTTGGCCAGTTCTCAGCCCTGCTTGTCCACTACCTGGAAATAGACTCAGTGCTGTTAATGAGGGCAAGGTGGGAGTGAGACAGGCCCTTCAGATTGCGTGTGAGCTGGATGAGGCCTGTGACTGCTGGCTTTCCTTCACTTCCCTGGCAGCCTGCATGACTCAGCAGAGGCATAATCTTCCTAGGTACACAACTCCATTGACCTGGGAACCTCACCCCCATCCTTTAGAGCAACTGCAGCAAGAGCCACCTCAGGAGAGTCTGAACTCAGACACACCTAGCCTTACCCCACCTGATAGTCCTTCCTTACCCACCCTGGAAGCTGAAGACAAAAGATATATACTCTTGGTAGTTGCACCCACCATCAGTTGCTCTCCATACTACACAGCTGATGCTTTCTGGAAAGTGCCACCTCCTGGCAGGAGGCCAACAAGCAAAAAAATAGAACATTAAAACCACCAAAGCTAAAATCTCACACAGAGTCCATTTTACCCCTGCCACCTCCACCAGAACAGGTGCTGGTATCATTGGCTGAGAGATTCATAGACTGTTCACATCACAGGACTCAGTGCAGACAACCCCCAGTACCAGCCCAGAGCCTGGTAGACTTGCAGGGTGGATAGACTCAGAAGACAGACAACAGTCACTGCAGTGTAGCTCTCAGGAAGCCACATCCACAGGAAAAGGGAGAAAGTGCTACATCCAGGGAACACCCTGTGGGACAAAAGAAACCGAACAACAGCTTTCAACCCTAGACCGTCCCTCTGACAGAGATTACCCAAATGAGAAGAAACCAGAAAACTAACTCTCGTAATATTACAAAACAAGGCTCTTTTACACCCTCCAAAAAAAATCACCCTAGCTCATCAGCAATGGAGCCAAACCAAGAAGAAATCCTCAATTTACCTGAAAAAGAATTTAGGAGGTTAGTCATTAGGCTAATCAGGGAGGCATGACAGAAAGGCAAAGCTCAATACAAGGAAATCCAAAAAATGACACAAAAAGTGAAGGGAGAAATATTCAAGGAAATAAATAGCATAAAGAAAAAGCAATCAAAACTTCAGGAAACATTGGGCAAACTTACAGAAATACTAAATGTGCTGGAAATTCTCAGAAATAGACTTAAACAAGTAGGAAAACTTCTCCAGCCTTGCTAGATACCTAGACATCCAAATCCAAGAAGCACAAAAAACACCTGGGAAATTTATTGCGAAAAGATCATCGCCTAGGCACATTGTCCTCAGGCTATTTAATATTAAGCTGAAGGAAAGAATCTTAAGAGCTGTGAGACAAAAGCACCAGGTAACCTATAAAGAAAAGCCTGTCAGATTAACAGCAGATTTTCAGCAAAAACCCTGCAGCCTCCTCAAACAAAACAATTTTCAACCAAAAATTTTGTATCCAGTGAAACTGAGCATCACATATGAAGGAAAGATACAGTCATTTTCAGACAAATTCTGAAAGAATTCACCACCAGCAAGCCATTACTACAAGAACTGCTAAAGAGAGCACTAAATCTTGAAACACATCCTGGAAACACATCAAAATAGAACCTCTTTAAAGCATAAATCTCACAGGACCTATAAAACAAAAATACAAGTTGAAAAGCAAAAACAAAAAAACAAAAATCCAAGGTACATAGGCAACAAATAGCACAATGAATAGAATGTTACCTCACATCTTAATTCTCACATTGAATATAAATAGCCTAAATGCTCCATTTAACAGATACAGAACTGCAGGTTGAATAAGAACTCACCAACTATCTGCTGTCTTCAAGAGACTCACCTAACACATAAGGACTCACAGAAACTTAAAGTAAAGGAGTGGAAAAGGGCATTTCATGCAAATAGACAACAAAAGAGAGCATAAGTAGCTATTCTTATATCAGACAACACAAACTGCAAAGCAATAGCAGTTAAAAGAGATAGAGACATTATATAATGGTAAAAGGCCTTGTCCAACAGGAAAATATTACAATGGTAAACATATATGCACCTAACATTGGAACTCTCAAATGTATAAAACAATCACTAATAGACCTAAAAAATGAGATACACAGAAACACAATAATAGTGGGGGACTTTAATAGTCCACTGACAGCACTAGACAGTTTACCCAGACAGAAAGTAAACAAAGAAACAATGGGTTTAAACTATACCTTGAAACAAATGGTCTTAACAGTTATATTTAGAACATTTTGTCCAACAACCACAGAATACACATTCTGTTCAACAGTGCATGGGACTTTCTCCTAGATACAGCATATTATAAGCCACAAAACAAGCCTCAGTAAATTTAAGAAAATTGAAACAATATCAAGCACTCTCTCAAACCACAGTGGAATAAAACTGGAAATTAACTTCAAAAGAAACCTTCAAAACTATGCAAACACATGGAAATTAAATAACATGCTCCTGAATGATAATTGGGTCAAAAATGAAATCAAGATGGAAATTAAAAAATTATTCAAACTGAATGACAGTAGTGACAATATATCAAAACCTCTGGGATATGGTAATGGTGGTGCTAAAAGGAAAGTTTATAGCCCCAAATGCCTATATCAACAAGGCACAAAGAGCACAAACTGACACTCTACAGTCCTACCTCAAAGAACTAAAGAAACATGAACAAACCAAACCCAAACCCTGCAGAAGAAAGAAATAACCAAGATCAGAGCAGAACTAAATGAAACTGAAACAAAACCAAAAAAGATAAATGAAACAAAAAGCTGGTTCTTTAAAAAGATAAATAAAATTGATAGACCATTAGCAAGATTAATGAAGAAAAGAAGAGAGAAAATCCAAATGACTTCAATAAAAAATGAAATGAGAAATATTACAACTGACACCACAGAAATACAAAAGATCCATCAGGGCTGCTATAAACACCTTTATGCACATAAACTAGAAAACCTAGACAAGATGGATAAGTTCCTTGAAATATACAACCATTCTAGCTTAAATTAGGAAGAATTAGATACACTGAACCAACCAATAACAAGCAGCAAGATTAAAATGGTAATTAAAAAGTTAACAACAAAAATAATTCCAGGACCACATAGATTCACAACAGAATTCTACCAGGCATTTAAAGAAGAATTGACACCAATCCTATTGACACTATTTCACAAGATAGAGAAAGAGGGAACTCTCCGTAATTGATTCTATGAAGCCAGCATCACCCTAATACCAAAACTGGGAAAGGACATAACCAAAAAAGAAAACTGCAGACCAATATCCCTGATGAAAATAGATGCTAAAATCCTTAACAAAATACTCGCTGAGTCCAACAACATATCAAAAGATAATCCACCAAAGCAAACAAAAGCATAAAGTGGGGACAGGACGCCCTTTTCAACGAATGGTGCTGGGATAATTGATTAACCACAGGTAGAAGAATAAAACTGGATCCTTGTTTCTCACCTTATACAAAAATCAACTCAAGATTGATTAAGGAATTAAATCTAAGACCTGAAACAGCATGGTACTGGTATAAAAATAGGCACATAGATCAATGGAGTAGAATAGAGAACCCAGAAATAAACCCTAATACGTATAGCTAACTGATCTTCAACAAAGCAAACAAAAACATAAAGTGTGGATGGTTTAACATAATGCAAGTCAATAAATGTGATACACCACATAAACAGAATTAAAGACAAAAATCACATGATCATCTCAATAGATGCAGATAAAGCATTCGACAAAACCCAGCACTGCTTTATGAGTAAAACTCTCAGGAAAATGGCATACAAAGGACATACCTCAATGAAATAAAAGCCACATATGACAAACCCACAGCCAACATAATACTGAATGTGGAAAATATGAAAGCATTGCCTCATAACTGGAACAAGACAAGGATGCTCACTCTCACCACTTTTCTTTAACATAGTACTGGAAGTCCTAACCAGAGTAATCAGACAAGAGAAAGAAACAAGGGACATCCAAATTAGTAAAAAGGAATTCAAACTGTCACTATTTGCTGATGATCTATTTACCTTGAAAACCCTAAAGACTACTCCAGAAAGCTCATAGAACTGATATAAGAATTCAACACATTTTATGGATACAAGATTAATGTACACAAATCAGTAGCTCTTCTATACACCAGCAGTGACCAAGTGGAGAATCAAATAAAAAACTCAACCCCTTTTACAATAGCTGAAAAAAAAAAACCAAACAAAACAACTTAGAAATATATCTAACCAAAGAGGTGAAAGATCTCTACAAGAAAAACCACAAAACACTGCTGAAAAAAATCATAGCTGACACAAATAAATGAAAATACATCTCATGCTCATGGAGGATTACAATTAATATTGTGAAAATGACCATACTGCCAAAAGCAATCTACAAATTCAACACATTTCTCATCAAAATACCACCATAATTCTTCACAGATTAGAGAAAACAATTCTAAAATTTGTATGGAACCAAAAAAGAGCCCACATAGCCAAAGCAAGACTAAGCAAAAGGAATAAATCTGGAGGCTTCACATACCTGATTTCAAACTGTTTTACAAGGTGATAGTCACCAAAACAGCATGGTACTGTATAAAAATATGCACATAGATCAAGGGAATAGAATAGAGAACCCAGAAATAAAACCAAATTCTTACAGCCAACTGATCTTCAACAGAGCAAACAAAAACATAAAGTGGGGAGAGGACACCCTTTTCAACAATGGTACCGGAATAACTGACGAGCCACATGTAGAAGAATAAAACTAGATCCTCATCTCTCACCTTATACAAAAATCAACTCAAAATTGATTAAGGAACTAAATCTAAGATCTGAAACTATAAAAATTCTAGAAGATAACATTAGAAAAGCCCTTCTAGATACTGGCGTAGGCAAGGATTTCATGACCAAGAGCTTAAAAGCAAATGCAATAAAAACCAAGATAAATAGTTGGTGCTTAATTAAACTAAAGAGCTTTTACACAGTAAAGGAAAAGTCAGCAGTTAAACAGACAACCCATAGAGTGGGAGAAAATCTTCACAATCTATACATCTGACAAAGGACTAATATCCAGAATCTACAACAAACTGGAACAAATGAGTAAAAAACAAAAGAAAACAAACAATCCTATAAAAAAAAGTGGGCTAAATACATGAATAGACAATTCTCAAAAGAAGAGATACAAATGGCTAACAAACATGAAAAAACATGCTCAACAGCACTAATTATTAGGGAAATGCAAATCAAAACCACAGTGTGATACCACCTTACTCATGCAAGAATGTCCATAATAATAATAATAATAATAATAATAAACAGAAGATGTTGATATGAATGCAGTAATCAGAGAACACTTCTACACTGCTGATGGGAATGTAAACTAGTACAGCCACTATGGAAAACAGTGTGGAGATTCCTTAAAGAACTAAAAGTAGAACTACTATTTGATCCAGCAATCTCACTACTGGGTATCCATCCAGAGGAAAAGAAGTCATTATATGAATAAGATACTTGCATATGCATGTTTATAGTAGCACAATTTGCAGTTGCAAAATCATGGAACCAACTCAAATGCCCTTCAATCAACCAGTGGATATAGAAACTGTGGTATATAAATACAATGGAATACTACTCAGCCATAAAAATAATAAATTAATAGCATTCATAGCAACGTGGATGAGACTAGAGACTATTATTCTAAGTGAAGTAACACAGGAATGGAAAACCAAACATTGTATGTTCTCACTGATATGTGGAAGCTAAGCTGTCAGGACACAAAGGCATAAGAATGATGCAATGGACTTTGGGGACTTGGGGGAAAGGGTAGGAGGGGGGTGAGAGATAAAAGACTACGAATAGGGTGGAGTGTATACTGTTTCGGGTGATGGGTGCACCAAAATCTCACAAATCACCACTAAAGAACTTGCTCATGTAACCAATAACCTATGGGAAAAAGTACCCCAATAACCTATGAGAAAAAAAAATTACCTTCCAGGATAATATTGAGGTGGAAGGGGTGCTGTGAAGGATTTTCCCAAAGCCACCATACCCTTAAATGAACCCTGATAGCAGCACAGGAATCCAGGTGGGACAACTCCAAAAGTCACCATTAAAAAAAAAAAAATCTCAATGTAATTAATCATCACAGAATGCAGATCAAAACCACAATGAGATACCATCTTACAACAGTTAGAATGGCTATTACTAAAGAGTCAAAACATAATAGATATTGGTGAGGCTGTAGAGAAAAGGGGATACTTATACACTGCTGGTTGGAATTAAATTAGTTTGGTCACTGTGGAGAGTAGTTTGTAGATTTCCCAAAAAACTTAAGACAGAACTATCATTTGACTCAGTAGTTCCTTTTCTGGGCATATATACAAAAGGAAACAAATCTACCAAAAAGATACATGCAGTTGTATGTTCGCAGCAGCATTATTCAAAATAGCAAAGACATGGAATCAATCTAGGTGCCCATCAATGGTGGATTGGAGAAAGAAAATGTTGATACACCATGGAATATTATGTAGCCATAAAAAGAACAAAATCATGTCCTTTGCAGGAATATGAATGCAGCTGGAGGCCATTATTCTAAGTGAATTAATGCATGAACAGAAAACAAATACTGGAGGTTCTCATTTATGAGTGGGAGCTAAACATTGGGTAGGATATTAGAAGAGGCTGTATTATAGATATCCTCCTTAATTAGCAAGGCATATTTAAAATAAGTACCCTCAACTGACCTCTTTAACCACAGAAGCAAAAATAATTAAAACTGTATTTGCTTGAGAAGACAGACCAGGAAAACAAAACTAAAATGACATTCGCAGATGGAAGAAGAGAGAAAATGGCTGCATGATTTTTCATCTACAATAAGTACTATTTCATGAAATATATATGCAAATCAAATTTTACTGTAACTATGCAATGAAGAAATGGCAATAACTGGAAAGAGAAACTTTGAAAAGAAACAAAAGAGAGAAGAGAGAATTTATAATTTTTAGAAGTGATAGCATTAGGAGGAAATAAGTTGTAATGAAATTAGAAGAAAATAGATTCATGAACAAAGGGAATTCAATTTGTCAAACATTTATTAGGCACCTTGGAAAACAAAGAAATGGACAAAATGCCAAGACTTCTAAAATTAATAAGATTTACTTTCTTATATAACAGTTGCCTTTTATTGAGAACCTGCTATACATCACAACCTCACACACATTTTATTACATTTTTAACATTTTTGTTAGGTTGGTATATTACTATTTTTGTTAGGTTGGGTATATTACTATTTTCATTTCATCAAAAAGAAAACTGAAGACCAGTATTTAAATAACTTTTCTGAGAACAAGTCAGTCATGAAGAGTGCAGGTGGAATTCACAATCAGATTTATTTGATACCAAAATTCATTTTTTTCTTATTACAACCTTCTCAAACTCAGGCACCAGTCACTTTACAAATAAGACAAGAAGTGATTATGAGGATAGCTGAGAAGGAGCTAAGAAGAAAAATGAGAATGGAAAGGTATTATAATTTGGATGTTTGGTGCTTTCAAAATCTCGTCTTGAATTTTGATCCCCATTGTTGGAGGTGAGGCCTAATGGGAAGGTGTTTGGGTCATGCGGCAGATCTCTCATGAAGAGATTAATGCCCTCCCTTTTTGTGGTGGAGGAGGTGAGTTCTCACTATTAGTTAAAAGGAGCTTGGCACCTCCCCCACCCCCTTTTGCTTCCTTCTCACCATGCAATCACGGCACATGCGATTCCCTTTACTTCTCCATGAGTGGAAGCAATCTGAGGCCCTCACCATGCTTCTTGTACAGCCGTCAGGATCATGAGCCAAATAAGCCTTTTTCTTTATAAATTATCCAGCCTCAGACATTCCTTTAGCTACAGCAATACAAACAGACTAACACAGCATGGGAACTACAGTGTGTTAGTCCAGGTTCTCCAGGGGAGCAGAACAAATAGGGTATATGAACATAATATGAAAGGAAGTTTCAGAGGGAGAATTGGCTCACACAAATACACAGCAAAGTCCCAAGACAGGCCATCTGCAAGCTGGGGAAAGACAGAGGCTCTAGTGGCTCCACCCAAGTTCAAAAGCTTCAAAACCAGGGAAGACGAGACAGTGCAACCTTCAGTCTGCAGCTGAAGGTCTAAGAAGCATACCACTGGTACAAGTCCTAGAACCCAAAGGCCAAAGAACCTGGAGTCTGATGTCCAAGAACAGGAGGAAAGGAAGCAAGTGTCCAGCATGGGAAGAAAGAGAACTGAAAGATTCAGCAAGCAAGTTTATCCCTGTTTCTTCCACCTGCACTGTTCTAGCTGTGTCGGCAGGCAACTGGATGGTACCCACCTACATTGAGAGTAGGTTTTCCTCTCCTAGTTCACTGACTCAGATGTCAGTCTCCTCTGGATATACCCTCACAGATACACCCAGAAAGAATACTTTACCAGCCATCTAGGCATCTCTCAATCCAATCAAGTTGATACCTATTATTAACCATCACAACCTGTGTTCAGGTATATGGCATTTCAGTTCTATCCTAGTCTTTTTGAGGCATAGACAGTAATTGATGATTATAATGATAATCCCAAACCATGAAAAAAAGCTGTTCTGATTTATATTCTATACTATCTAAAGAATATAAAATATGTTTTAGAATGTCATATATAATTTCTTAAATTTCCTTCCAACCGACCTCAAACATAATTAGGTTTTTGCTGTTTCTTATTTATTTTTTTTGATATCAAAGGAAAAAGTTTCTTCCTAATTTCTTCTCTCACCAAATATGAGCCCATGATGGGAACTACGCTGAACTTTAGAGAGAAAATAAGAAGAGAGACAGGATCCTTGCCATGTCCATATGGACTCACATTCTGTGAAAGGGGATAGATAACAAAGAAATACAGAATATTTTATCAGTTGGGATTTCTGCCAAGAAAAAATAGAAACAAAGATCTGTGATAGAGAATGTGATGGAGAGCAAATGGAGTTCAGGAAATTATTTTGTTTAGCATTAATTCCCCTACCATCAATTTCTGTGTTAGTGTTTCTAGTTGCAAACAAAATCTCTCTAAACAGTTTAAGAAGAAAAATAATATAATTACATTCTATTATATACTTTGCAGCATATCTTGGTGAGCCAAGGAGCCAATGTGTGTGGATCTGCAGCAGGAAATAACATACAAGCCACATCATACCATGATTTTGGCAATATGCGGCCACTGGAAACAGACACCATAGTTCATGAAAATGATTTTGCTCCATCATTACTAATCCTGGAAATAAAAACATCTTGGTTACATCCTCACCAAAAAATGGATTTTGTGATATTTCTTAATTTTCTGAGCCAACATCTCATACAGGTACACCAACTATAAATTCTAGGCCACATGTCTCTGCCCTCGACACAAAAGATCCTGGAAAAGTAATTCCTGGCTTCTATCTTGTTGAGATAGAATTCAGAACGTGAGAGAGTCCACAAATACAAGAATGCTATTCAAAAGATGGTGAGCACCACGCTATAATACCTACAACTATGGCAGGCACTCCTAGCTGTCTCCTCAATTTCTGGTCTCCACTGCTCCCTTAAGGCCAAAAGCCTCAGTAACAGGATCCAGAGTGTCAACATGCTCAGCTATAAAATACTTCTTTGCTTTCCCCAAATTCCTTAATGTGAGGATTCACCATCTGACATAATTGGGGCCAATGAGACATAGGGAAATTCTGCTGGGGATTTAAAGAAAAGATTTCCCATCTTTTACGCAGGTGATGCCCCATTTATTTCTCATTTATTCTTTTTCCTTTTTGTTTATAGTAATTTGACATTGGGATGGAAGTACAGCAGCCATGTTGCAACCTGTGAGGCAACAAGCATGAAGTTAAAAGCTCACATGCAAAAGATGGCAAATTAGAAAGGCAGAAAGAATTGCTGCCCCGTCCCAGAATGATCTATCTTCAGTTTTCATGTTATAGCAAAGAACTCCATTGTTATTAATATTATTATTTTTTGATGTACTCTATTATTTAAGATACTCTTGGCCAAGTCAATATGTTTCTTGTTGCTAAATGTTTTCCTAACTGAAATAACCACAAAGAACTTAGAATCGATATTCATTTTAGAAAGATACAAAAGTCATTTATAACCACATAAATTACTTGAGGTTGATTGACTAATTTATATATTACTAAATAAAAAATAACATAGCTATAAAAGATGTTCTCCCCATGGATTACAATCAAAAAGAGATTTAAAAATTTACTGAGAAATTTTGCCTTAATATTATATGTATGTAACAATTTCAGTGGAGTGTGTGGAATGTACCCTTTGAATTATAGCCTGCCTTGTGTTAATGGACTGGATTATGTTCCCCCTAAAATTCATATATTGAAGCTCTAACCCCAGTGCCTTAGAATATGTCTGTACTTGGTGATAGGACCTTTAGGGAGGAAATTAAAAGAAGGCTATTGGGATGGATCTCGATGCAATCTGACTTGTATCCTTATAAGAGGAGATTAGGACAGATAGAGACACCAGGGACATGTATGCACAGACAAAAGGCCACGTGAGGAGGCAGCAAGAAAGCCAGCAATCCCATCTGCAAGTCAAAAGAGAGGCCTCAAAAGAAACAAACCCCACTGCTATCTTGGTCTCAGACTTCTAGCCTTCAGAACTGTGAGAAAATACATTTCTGCTGTTTAAGCGAGTCAGTCTATAATACATGATAATGGCAGCCCAACAAAAGTAATGTATATTATTATTCATATAGATAAAGATAGCTATAGAGACATAAAGATCAATAGAAAGAGACTGATACACATACATATGTAGTGAGAAGATAAACTCCATGTAGACAGGGGTTTTGTCTGTTTTGTTTAGTGATATCTCTTAGTCATCTAGAACAGTTATTGACACAGGGTTGGTGTTTGATAAATATTTCTCATCGAATTGGTTAATTTTGTTGGGCTTCTTTTATATGGTACTTTACAGATTTTTCTTAAGACACATCATTTTGTTCAGAAGCTGGATTCAGATAAAGTGAAGAAATGAGTTGAGTTGATGATCTCCTTACTTTTGATCACTAATGAGATCTAGTCTGGTTACCCTTCAGTTTCTTAATTTCCAGGGAGGTTATTAAGATGCAGTGGAAATATTAAGATGTTCTCATCTGCGTATTTCTGGAGGAGGAAGGAAAGGGCATTAGCTTAGTACCTGGGGGTACCCAAGCAGGCCTAACAGCTCTGGAGGGACGGAACAAGTATGGATTGAGCTTTTTGGGTAGTAGCTAAAATATTATATCTCAGATAATTTCAATGACAAACATTCTCTCTTTCTCTAAATGTCTATTTACTTTCTTTTCCTTTTATAACAGACATTTGTACTTTTATACAATGAAAATCACAACACATAGGGAATAATCTCATTTTTTTTTATAGCTGTATAGATCCCATAAAGACATACTATGGTATATTCAATCAAACTTCTTTGTAAAAGCATTTTTGTGGTTTTCAATATTTTATAATTACAAACAAAACTGAAATACATAACCATGGAAATACATATTTTCATTTCCTTCAAAGTGAGTCTTTAAGGTAAATTACAAAATAAGAGATTGCTGGGTCAATAGTAATTGTCTATCTATTTTTTGTTAGATGTTGCTAAATTCTCTCCCAAAAGAGCTATATTAGTTGTATTTCTACCAGTAATGCATGAGACTATTTCCCCATTATCTAGTCAAAAGGCATTGTCACACTTTTTACATTTTATTTAATCTCATATTTGAGAAATGGTATCAGTATGGTTTTCATCTACATATCTAATTATGAGTGAGGTTGACAATTTTATTCTATACTTATAGGCCACTTTTATACATTTTAAATAAATTTCCTGTGCTATATCTTTTGCCCATTTTTCTATGAAACTCTTTTTTTTTTACTTCCATCTATTTTTAAGTTTTTTACATATTAGGAATAATAGCTCTTTACTATGTTGCAAATAGCTTCTTCTAGTGTCAGTTATGTTTTGAATATGTTTATGGTTTTTTGTCATTTAGATTTAAAACTTTTTATATTATTACATTTCTAAATCTTATATTTGCTAGTCTCTAGATTTTCAATCATAATTGGAATACATTTCTTACATCCAGGTTATAGAGAAATTCACCTGCATTTTCTTTTAGTACTTAAACTGTTTTTTCCTTTTCCTTTTTTGTCTTTTTACATTTAGTTTCCTGATTCATTTAGAGTTTATTCTTGAATATAATCTGAGGTATATATTTAATTTTGCTGTGTATTTTGTTGTAATCTTTGAAAGCTTAGAATTAATTTATTTTGAATATTTTACTTTATTGATAAAATTATCTAGTACTATGAGTTTTTCTTTGATCATGCTTTAAATGTATTCCATAGATTCTAATATGTAGTCTTATTATGAATATTTCAGTTTTTCTATCTTTTTTACACAAGAACTATTTAGTAAAGATATTTATCAATTTTCAGTGGAAAGGACATTACAAAATATTTTTGTTAATAATTTCTAGTTTTATTTTTTAAAATTAATGATAGTAAGAGAATATGGCTTATTTTTCTACTTTGTGGAATTTACTGATACTGGTTTTGTAACCTAACATATGATCAACATTTGTGAGCATTTTATTAATACAAGGTATTTCAATGATATGCTGACTATTAAGATATAACACTTGATCTGTACTCATAAAATCTAATTGATCATTTATGTTATTTAGTATCAACACATTTTTATCTATTTTGTCTTCCCGAGAATAGCATATTAAAATATTCTATCATTGCCTTCCATCTGTTTCTCTACACCGTCAGTAGTTTTGCTTCATAAATGGTTGCTGTGTTATTTGGTGCATGGATATTCATAAGTATCATCTCCTTTTCATAGATTTTGATTCAATATTTAACCCTTATACCTATGGGTTTATGCTGTTATATGTAAACAATTGAATTAACTGCAGAAGAGTGAAAGTTCTTTCTTACACTTTTTCAGCTAGTAAATTTAAAAGAAAAGGTAGAAACAGAGAGTTGACATTGGGCAAACACCTCATTAATAACTTTTGCAGTCAAGATCCACTGATGAATACTAAATTAGTGGGTTAAATTTGAAGATAAATAGAATTTGCAATGTCAAAGTATCTCTTTTAAAATTTTTATATTTTTACAAAAGAAAAGCTGGTAAACTTTGCAGAGGAGAGACTCAGCAGACACCAGCTTTCCCAAGTATTCAAGGTTAAGATCACTAGTCATAAGGCATAGCAACATATGAATCTCTTGATGAGAAAAAAAGCCACAATACTATTTCTACTGCAATTTTGCAAAAAACACACAATCTCATATTAAGGATAAGAAAACATTAGACAAATCCAAATTGAAGGGTAGACTGTGAAATAACTGATTAGTACTCTTCAAATTCTCAAGATTATGAAGGACAAAGATAAACTGTGGAACTTTGACAATTAAATGTAATGAGATCCTGGATAGGGTCCTGGAACAGAAAAAGGACACCAAAAAGGGTGGGAAAAGGCGAAATTTAAACAAAGTCTGTAGTTAATAATTCCAATGTTAATTTTCTGTTCTTATTTATTTTACTATGGTTATATATGCTATTTAACAATATAGAAAATGAGTTGAGAGATAAAAAGTTTTTTAAATTTAGAGATGTCATTCTTTAGAGCAGTTTTAAATTTACAGAAAAATTAAGCAGGTGGTACAGAGTGTTCCCATATACTGCCCTGCTCCTTGCCACAGTTTCCCCTATTTTGTATTAATATGATACATTTTCTATGATTAGTAAACTGATGTATTGTTATTAACTGGTCTGTACTGTACATTAACTTTTATCATTTGTATTGTGCAGTCTATGGTTTTCAATAAATGTATAATGTCATATATCTACCATTACAGTATTATATAGGATAGTTTCACTGCCCTAAGAATCTCCTGTGTTTTACCTATCCATCTGTCTCTCTCTTCCTTACTTTTGAACTAGTGGATAGCACTGACCATTTTACTGTCTGAACACTTTTGCCCTTTCTAGAATATCATATAGTTGCAATCATACAGTATATTACCTTTCAGACTGACTTTTTTCACTTAGCAATATACATTTAAGGGTCTTCCATGTCTTTTTTTTGTGTGTGTGACAATTTATTTTTCATCATGGAGTAGTATCCAGTTGCACATATGTACCATAGTTTGTTTATCCATTCAAGTGTTGGCAGTTATGAATAAAGCTGTGATACACATTCATGTGCAAGTTTTTGTGTGGACATGTTTTCTACTCAGGTAAATACCTAGAAGCATGATTGCTTAATTGTATCATAAGACATGTTTAGTTTTGTAAGAAACTGTTAAGCTGTCTTCTAAAATGGCTGTACCATTTACATTTCCGTCAGTATGAGAGTTTCTACTGCTCCACAACCTTAACAGCATTTGTTGTTAGTGTTTGGGATTTTAGCCACTCTGCTAGGGTATGTAGTGTCATTTTGTTGTTACTTTAATTTGCAATTATTTAATCATGTATAATGTGAGCATCTTTTCCTATGCTTATTTTTCATCTGTGTGTTTTCTTTGTTAAGGTGTCTGCTCAGATCTTTGCTCACTTTGTAATTGGACTGTTTATTTTCTTATTAGAATTTTTTTTTTTTTTTTTGAGACCAAGTCTTGCTCTGTCAGCAGGCTGGAGGGCAGTGGTGCAATCTCGGCTCACTGCAACCTCCACCTCCTGGGTTCAAGCGATTCTTCCGTCTCAGCCTCCCGTAGCTAGGACCACAGGCACGTGCCACCACACCCTGCTAATTTTTTTGTATTTTTAGTAGAGACGGGGTTTCACGGTATTGGCCCAGATGGTCTCGATCTCTTCACCTCGTGATCCGCCCACCTCAGCTTCCCAAAGTGCTGGGATTACCAGAGTTGAGCCACTGTGCCCAGCCAGAATTTTTTAAAGTATATTTTAGATACATGACTTCAATCAGATTTTATGCTTGGCAAATATTTTCTCCCATCCTGTGACTTGTCTATTACCTTACCTTTTGAAGGTGAATATTTTTAATAGAGATCAGAGATCAGAAGAATTATTAAATTGTTGCCTTATTTGGCTATACTGTGTGTGTAGATGTATGTCCCTATAAATACCCCAATTTTTTTTTAAGAGGGGTCAGATATTTTTATATATCTATCATAAATAGATCCTTTTTGTTGTAATGGGAAAGAACCTAAACTTTAGGATCTAATTAAAGAAAATGCTATTGTTAAAAATAGGTAATGGATATAGTTTTCTATTTACCTTCTCTTTGGTTATTAAAGGTTGAGAATGATGTCAGTGTTGTGGATTTTATGTAGCAATTATGGCAAACTTTGTAAATCAGAATGAACTTCTTTCATTATTCAATGCATGAGCATACTAAGTTTAACCTTTCCCCATGATCCAAGCCATACATCTTTCTTTTCAGCTTGGCTCAGAACTAATTCAGCTAGCCCAAAGAAGTCATGTGCTCACCAGTTGCAGCACATCACATAAGCCTTTTTAAAGAAATAAAATGAACCTGGGCCCTATGTTTCCATTGTTGGATGCAGTTATCTTGTGACTAAACCAGTAATTAAAGAAATCATCACTTCAAACACATATTTTTCCCTGGGCACTGTGTGTTGGAGGGAGACATGGAAAGTTTCCCTTTATCAACAGGTTAGGTCAGATGAATTAGATTTTACAACAGCCAAAAATAGAGTTTGCTTAATACACTTAATACGTTTGTTTTAAAATAGTTTCCATCAGATTCCAGTAAAATCTGATTTGGGGGCAGAGGGATTCTCTGAATAGTCTTACAAATGTAGGTTTATTTTGAGGCTGTCAGCCATCCCTGGGACAGATCTCTAGCTAATTCCTAGATTCAGATTGGATTTCAGGTTGACAATTCTAGGAGTTCTAAACTCATTTTATAAATATGAGAATTTGATTATCAAAAGGACCTCTTCTACATTGTAAAATTATAATCTACTCTTAAGCTACTTGCTTGTAGTAAATAAATTCAATTTGTACTTTTGAATATTTATATGTACCAAGAAATGTGCTAAATGCTGGAGTGAGATGGGGTGGTAAATTGCTGTTATAATATTGTTATATTTTTAAGTTATATATACTCTTAAGTTATATTTACAATAATGATATATAAGAATAATAATGTCTACCTCATGGAGTCCCAGTGAGGATTAAATGACATAATACTTATAAATATTCATAAAGTATTTATTACAGTGTTTGGCACACATCTGACATTCCGTGAAACTTAGCCATCATTATGTTAGAGATTACAATCTTGTTGAAACAATAATAAACGTAGTTGTTAAATAAGAAATCCATGATACTAGCCAACAAATGTGATCACTAAGACTTTAAAGAGGAAAATATCGATGTGAATAGAAGTATCTTGGGAAAGTTTGGCTAAAAGTCCTTTGTGCATGTGTTGGTGTCTTATTCATAGCTCCTTCCTGCTATGTCATCAGGGTGTTTAGGGTATAAAATGTGCTCAATGAACATTCGCCATTTGAGTGGCTTAAGATTTGAGTCGTGAACCCCAAAGATGGGTTGGTCTTGTACAGGTAAGATGAGAGGATACATTCTGGGTAGGATCAAAAATCTGACAAAGATGTAAAGGGAGGAATAGGAGTGGTTTAAGTGCTGAGGTAGCAGCACTAGACACTGCTTATGTAGGGCGGCAGTGAGAGTAGTCAGAGAAAGGCTGGGAGGAGGCAGCAAGACTTGAGAAAGGCTAAGTGCCTGGAGGCATATTATGAACTTAACAACTTAATTTTATGGGCATTGGGTGATCACTGAATGTAACTGAGCAGGAAAGCAATGTTAACAAAATGGTAATTAAAAAGAACACTGTTATTGTAGTGTATAATTATTAAAAGATAAGGCTGTAGGGAAGACCTATTAATTACATATAAGACAATGACAAATTATGATAGGAGATTCGAAAGGTGAACATTTTCAGTATTGCAGGTTTTTAAAAGACAATCTCATTTAACCTTCAGTACAGAAGGCTTTATCCTCATTTTACAGAAGAGAAAACTGAGTATCAGAGCTCTTATTAGTGTGGCATGTAACCAGAATTTGAAGCCAGGTTTTCCAGGCTCCAAAGGCATGGTCTTCTTTTATAATAGGACTTTTTGATGATCGACTTTGAAAATGTGGAGAAACTGAAGATGATTTCAAATTTTGATTGTATACGATTGAAAATTATGACCCTATGGGAGAGGAAGAACCAGTTTACAAGAAAAATAATGAATTTAGCTTTTAATACATTGAATTTGAGGCAGCAGTGGAGAACACAGTGCCAATGCACATGAAATAGGGATGGGTCTGGAGCTTAGAGGTGAGATCAAGACTGAAGATGAACATTGGGGAGTCAATTGAAGTAGTGTGTAGTGGGATGATATGTTCTAGGTACAAAATAATAAAGACTTAGAACAAAGTATGGAAAATTCTAAGGACGAAAACTGAAACCGGTGAAGAAGACAAAAGATGGCATGAAAAGAGAAAGTAGCAAGTGAGATAATAAAAGTATAATTCGTTTGCTTTTTGAGATAAGAGTTTATCAAGTGCCACAGAGTTCAGAGTTTTAGGTGTTTCTATGTATAGATATGTATAGAGAGACTCAGTGGAAAATGGAAGATAAAAGGCATGGTGATGTAGTGGTGAAAAAAGACTAGTCTGGGAGTGGGAAGACCTGGGTTGCAGTAGTAGCTCTGTTAATCTGTGACCTTAGTAAAATCACCAAACATCTCTAGGATTCAGTTTACATATTTATGAAATGAGAGGTTTAATGGGAGATGACTTCCAAAGGTCACTTGACACTTGAAAGTGTTGAAAACCTTAGCTTAAAGGGAACAAGTTTGAAAATATGTAGACAATAATGGGTGCACAATTTTATGGTTCATTCATGTATTCAACATTTATTATGTCTGTGTAACTAATTTGCCTGTGTCTATGTATGTATAGTGGAAGTAGAGAGAAAACATGACCTCTTGTGTAAAATTTAGAGAGCTTGAGAGATGCTCACAAACTACAAGGTCTATATATCACAAGAAAGACAAGAGACATGTTGATATCAAACTGGAGAAGGGAAAGAAATGGAGAGGACTATGGAAAGACCTACCAAAAAGCTCTCAGAAGCCTTCCATTGTAGGCTCCAGTAAAGATTAAGCTAAGAAGGAATTCATCAGTTAGTGAGAATGTGGTGCCTTAGCCCTGCCGTTGGATGTCCTTGTCTTTTTGTAACCACTATGCCTTAAAATCTATTGTCTCTTATAACAATATAGCCACTTCTTTTCATACTTTACATGGAAAATCCTTTTCTATCATTTTCTTTCAAACTCCTTGTGTCTTTATATCTAAAATTAGTCTCTTGTAGATATTGTAGAGCTACAATCATTAAAAAAAATCAATTTTGCCACTTGTTGCCTTTCATTTAAAGTAACTACAGATAAGGATAGAATTCTGCCATGTAGCTATTTGTTTTCTGTATGTCTTTATACTTTTTACTCCTCAATTCCTACATTACTACCTTTTTCGGTATTAAGTGGTTTGTTTGGCAATGTACCCTTTTTTTTTTTTTTTTTTTTGGAGACAGAGTTTTGCTCTTGTTGCCCAGGCTGGAATGCAATGGCACAATCTCGGCTCACTGCAAACTCTGCCTCCCAGGTTCAAGCGATTATCCTGCCTCAGCCTCCCAATTATTGTACCATTTTGTTTTCCTTCTTCCCTTTTCCGTATGTTTTTGAAGTAGTTTTCTTGGTATTTACCTCAGGAGCTACAACTAACATCTTAAACATGTAACGACCAAATCAAATATCAACTTAATTTCAATAGCATACAAACACTATGCTCCTATACATCTCCATCTTTCTCACTTTATATTGTTCTTGTCATAGATTATATCTTTATATATCATGTGACCATTAAAATAGATTCCACTTTTATGTACTTTTTAATTATGCAGAAAAGAGAGAGGAGTTATCAACTAAAAGTACAGTAATACTGGCTTTTATACTTACCGATATAATTAAATTTACCTGTATTATTCCTTTATATGACTTCAAGTTACTTACTATATGTTCTTTTCTTTGCAGCCTGAAGTACTGCTTTTATTTCTTATAAGAGTTCTACTAATAACAAACTTCATTAGGTTTTGTTTACATGGGAATGTCTTAATTTTGCCCTCATTCTTGAAGGGTAGTTTTGCTAGATATAAAATTATTTAATCATTTACACAAATTATTTATTTCCAGCATTATAAATATGTCATTTTACTACCTTACAAGAAGTTATGCCTGTTCTCTTCCTTCTAGAACCAAGAATCAGGTCCCACACTGGGCACCCAAGCTGCCATTTTCAAGACTGCCATGCCACTGATCCACGGAGAAGATGGGAGCCAAGGTAAGTCAAAGCCACAAAAACTTCCTACCAATAAGGTGCCTTTTTATTGGTTTAACATTCTTCCGTAAACTTTTGACTGTTTTCCAGAGTCTGACAAAGTTGATTCTGACAGTTTCTGGTTGTTTTCTTCGGTTTCCATGGAGGGATGGGAGTTTGGAGCTGCTTACGTGCCATTTTTCTGTTGTTTACTCTCCTAGTTGCTAAATGTGGGACAAATCAACACTTCTTTGTATCTATTTCCTTCTTAATCAAATAGCACAACTCCAAAAAATGTCATAGGACTTTTGTGAGGATGCTAGAGATTTTTTTAAATAGTGTGCAAAAAAAGTTTAATGTCACATATTTTTTAAAATCTTCATTTCTACCTAAAAAAATATACTTTATCTTTTACCACCAGCCTGAGTAGTCCTCTCAACTCAGTAGGAGAAAAACACTGGTTTTATTTCAACATTTTATTGACTTTTCATATTACACAATTTACCCAAAATGTTTAAAGTAACAGTGAGACAAACTTAAAAAAAAATGTCATACATACAAAACATCTCTAGGTGAGGCAGTAATATGCAAATTTCATTGTCAAATCATGTTTTTGTTACTCTGCTATACAACTTGGTACCACATCAATGACACTAAATGACTCAAGAGTAAGACATTACACATTCAATTTATATGAGAAAAAGATTATTTACAACTACTTGAAAAACGGAAATGCTAACAGTATCATTCAAATTCTAGTGCAATGTTAATTGTTCTCAAGAGACTTTATTGGCTTATATAAATTTTGAACATAATTCAAACCTGGCTATCTTATTAGAGGCTGACAAAGTAGTCCTGTTTCAAGAGATCAGTGGACAAACATCCTCCACAACCTCAGTTGATAAAACAAATACAAGGCAGCATTTTTTTTTCATTTCCTGAACAGATACACTAATAGGTAGAAACACTAAAGCATTTGTGCTCAATCAATAAAGTGAATGCTTTGTGCAGTTTTAACAAAGCCATGGCTGAAAGGACAGTTGTGAGTAGTCAGGTATACCTGCAAAAGTAAGCAAGATCTCACCTCTCCAGTTCCGTATGTTTCTGAAAACACCAGCTAATGTATCAAATATGTATTTTCAAATTAGCGTGTTTCTATTTCATATTTATAAAACTTAATGCTGAGATTTTGGAGGCTTTAATAGATAACCTTATTAACTCAGATAATTTTTTTAAGGGCCCATAATATAAAATTGAGAATGGCATCTCAAGAAGGTCTACATATATGTATTTAGTAAGTTAATTCATAAGTTCACTTTACATAGTAAATTAATATTTACCAGTTTGGAATTGCTTTTGGTGTACTTGACTCAAATTAAGAAACCCTACAATGTAAGTCGAGTGTATCATAAGCTCAATGGCCAAAATCTGGCTTATATAAGAGGACCAGTGGGCCTGTGGAACATTTAATAGAATCTTTTCCATAATGTTTTTAGTTCTATTGAATTAAAAAACGTTATTTTGAGTGTTAATTATCTTAAGAAGTGTAGCCCATGGATATTTGATTTGGCACTCATGTTAAAGAAAAATAACAATTTAAAAAAGGGAAAGAGTATTTCTTATGGTTACCTCACTTATTCTTTTCAAAATTCAGTGCAACATATTTGGCTAGCTTAAATTTAAGTGCTTGACTGTTCAAGATTTTGTTTCAACTATTCTGGAATGACAGTAAAAAATTCTATGTATTTTACTTTCTACATTTCAATTTTAGTGGTAATTTGTATTCTCTTCCTACAAAAAGGGAAACAAGATCAACCTTACTTGTGTGTGGTTCAGCCTATCACTCTTATAATTATTCCATAATAAAATGAATTTACGTAACTATTTCATGCTAACTTCCAACAAATAATCTTGAAATATTTAACTTTCAGCTAAATAAAGGATCCTACAGATTTTTACTAGTAAATACCTGATTCTATTCAGATTCTTTTCTAGAAATTTTCAAACTTGAAATTTTCTAGTTTACTCTTATCTGAAACTATCCTAATTGAAGCAATTTAAATGCTATTGGTTAGACAAAGTAAACCTTAATCTAAAAGGTTTGCCATAAAATATAAAATGTGATCAGTAGTGTTTAATTTTATTTTCTCCCTCTTGGTAGAATTTAAAAATGGAAAATGTAGGTGTCTCAGTAATTACACACACACACACACACACACACACACGAGAGATTTGCTACTTATTACTGTTTTTACACATTTTGGATATCACTTTTTTGTTCCAACACTACTAGTCACAAAAAGTAACCATTACTGTGACCTTCAGCAAGTAAAATAAATTTCAGTTACTATGCACTCTTGGTTGGACAATATCAGTGCAAAGTCACTGTGCTTCAGAGTACTAAATGGTTTGTTATACAACTGTGATTATTCATGTGAAGAAAGGAAACTTGAAAATGTCTAATGATAGAGCAAACACATATCATTTTACTATATAAAGTACTTAACCCACCAAATTAAATTTAGAAACAGACATGTTCTTATTAAACTGATTTTTTTTTTTTTGCTTATTATATGTTGAAATGTACTTTTTCCCCTCACCCATAAAACACAAGGGCCCATTTCCTTTAAGGTTTGGATTTTTCTTTAGTATTCATCTAAAGAAGTTTAAATAAAAGGTGATTAAGACTAATTGTTTTTCCTTCCATGTACATCTAGTTTGGAAAACAAAAACTTAAAGCAAAAACTGAAAGAAAATAAAAACAGAAGCCATTATTTAGTGACAACTATATAGTAGACAAGAGGCACAAATTCTCACGTGAATTTTAATTTTGTTTCCTCTCAGACAAGCCGTTCAGAAATAAAAGGCAAATGAGCTTCATTTAAGCACACAATTTGTAAATGTGGAAACAGTAGTAATTGTCATGATTATTTTATATTCTCTCTTAAGAGTGGCTCTAACAACAGCCTGATGATTCACACAGTTAACAAAGCAAACCAAACTCTATAAATGTATGACGAATTAAGTTGCTAGCACTGTAACATTGGGTTTGGATATGGATAAGGATGTTGTATCTGACTTGCATCTTTTGGGTACCTTGGCTTTTGATATTTTGATGTTCAAGCAGAAAGTTCATGACTCTGTTTTATGCAATAAGGTGATGTAAGTGTAGAAAACTTGTAGGGATGAAGGAAATTCCAAGTTTTATGTGTGTACATAAATGGCTTTATAAAATACATATATCTAGCCATTAAAATAGTTATATAGGGACAATGCACTTTAAAACCTTTATACTCCTGATTACATATTGCCAAATCTAATCATCCCTTAAGTCTTTTTCAACAATGATGTAATTTATTTGCTTAAAAGTAAAAACCTCCTGATTGTATTAAGGACATCAATACACTACACTGTATTAAGGATACTATACCAACATCAGTCCAGAAGGTAAAATAAACATTTAACAAATATTTAAGTCAGATGGAATAGATTCAACTCTATAAAGTTTTATATTTTATAATAAAATTTTGCTTCTGCCTAGGATCATGTTTACTTCAGCATGAGTGCTACAATAACTAGAATTTAATAAGTGTTATTTTCATTGAGTTTTCAAATTTGGAAGAGTTTTGATCCAAAATATATACCTATGCCTTAAAAAACAAAGTCAAGATAATCAGCATGGGCTTTTGTACCAATTTTACTTTCCAATCTGTTTTCTTCCCCAGTATTTCACTTCTATCCCTCATAACTTCACAGTAAATTATCCAGATTCTATCTTCCAGACTACTCAGTGAAGGAATCTAAATCTCAAATGTTATTTTGAAGAAGTGTAGAGTAAATAATTTTGGTAATCTGTAAAACAGCTGCATGCAGTGTGTACTGTATTATAACAGCACCAAACCCTTTATAAAAACCAAACACTCCTTCCTCCTGCTTTATGGTATTGATACAGTCTCTCATTCCCTCATACTGTGTATTAATTGGAAGCACTTCATAGCCAAGGTCTGTATTGTCAATTATTGTGCGTGTTCCTTGAATGTGAAGGCGGTGCAAAACTGTTTCCAATGGGTAAAGTATAACGTCAGAACAAAGACTGGCAGCAAAGTTAGCAATAAGTTCTGGAAAATAAGCATCCAACATATTCTGCACAGGGCTAGTGTTCTCAGCTAGGTGGCTATTATAAGTCTTTCTCTTTAGAATTAGTAGGACAAACTTCTGAATAACTGAGCTGATGATGTAATGAAGAACTCCATGAAGCACCGTAGGGAAGATCAAGGAAAGAAGAGGAAGAAGTCGTTTGCTATGAGGCACTCCCATGCCTATCACTCTTCCAATTCCTTCTTTAATACATTCCAAAATGCCAGTATTATCTCGAATTATCTCACTCTGAAATAAAAATGATAAAATAAGTAAAACTTAACATTTGCTTATTTGGCCACACAAAAAGGACTCTTTCTAAGTTCCTTTTAAGCAGTGACTGAAAAGGAACATATCAATGATTTGCAGATGTTAACTGTTACCTAGGCATCAGATTTTTTTTCAGATGAAATCTCATAAAATTGCTAGCAGTGAAGCTGGAAGCTAATCTTATTGGGGTAGGGAGACTAGGGAGATGTGTAAGTGGATACATCTCAAGAAACTCCTTAGAACTCACATGGAAAGGCAATAACTATGTGATGCTTAAAGAGACAGTTTAGTGCTTATGGTTCTTAAACGTGTTTAAATCCTGCCTCTTTTACTTACTGGCCATGTAACCATTGTCAAGTTACTTAACTTATCCTAAGTACAGTTTCCCATTCTACAAAAATGGAAATGAGCACTATCTACTTTTTCTGCACAGGGTTGTTGTGAATATTAAATGAAAAAAGGTCTAGCATTCAGTAGTCACTTAATAAATGTTAGTCTTACTGTCATCTGTAATGTCTGCTTTTGTAGAATTTTGAAGCTATAAATAAGAAAGTTTGATATGGATTACAGAGGTATACATAGATAGAAAAGAACTTGCTAAAAGGGCTCTTTGGCTGCAGCAATGACTGCAGAAAAGTAGAAGATAAAATTGAAAAGGTCTGTTCAAAAGTTACTGCAGTCATCCAGTAAAGAGATGATGGCGACAGAAGTAAAGTGGTTCATTTGTGCTTTTATCCTAAAATCAAAGTCTACGGGAACTACTGGTGGATTGCCCTTGGAGTATGCAAAAGAGGGGTCAAAGATAACCCTAAGGTTCTTGTCCAGAGGAACTGGGGGAATAGCTCTGCCTTTTACTGAGTTGACAAATTGCCAGAGTAGCAATTTGGTGAAGATCAAGAGTTCAGAAATGTTAAATAAACTAACTCCAAATGGAGTTCATGATAGAACAGGAAAAAAGGTACACAATGGACCTACAGTTGTTTTCCAACTTATGATGTCTCAGCTTACAATTTTTTGAATTTATGACAGCTTTACTGGGATGTAATCCCATTGTAAGTGGAGGAGCATTGTATTATAAATGTGGGAGTCTTCAGTAAATAGATGATATTTAAAACTCTGAGACCACAATGAGCTTGCCCAGCCTTCTAATCCATCTTCCTACTTCTGACCCTGACCTCCTTCCCACTCCAGTTTATTTTTAATACAACAGTCAAAGAGATCCTAATAAAGATATGTCAGATCACACCACTGTTCTGCTCAAACCTATCAAAGACTTTCCATCCTTCTCAAACAAAAGCCAAATTATTGCAATGATTTGCAATGTCCTGTATAATCTGGTCCCCTCACACCACTCAGGTCTCATCTCCTGTACTCCCCCTTGCTTAGGCAGCACCAACCGTAACGTAACAGCCTTTCTACTTCTGAAGCACACATGACATGACACAACACACATGACACAGTCCCACTTCAGAGTTTTGCACTTACTTTCCCTCTAAATAAAACTTAATATTTGCTTATTTTGTGGTTAGTTATCACCAACCATACTGGCCTCTTTATTACTTCTCAAGCATGTATGACAAAACACACGTGACACAGTCCCACGGAAGGGCATTCATACTTGCCTTCCCTCTGCTTAGAATATTCTCCCAAATATCCATGTTGTTCTTAGCCTCAGACCTTGACACAAATGTCACCTTCTCAGTGAGGGCTTTACTTATATTCTTAAAAAAAATATTAACTGCCCGTCCCTACTCATTACACATCCTATTTGCCTTCCTTGCTTTATTTTTGCTTTCTTTAGCAGTTAATCACCATGATATATACCTTATATTTATGTTGTTTATGTCTACTTTCCCCATAAGAATATAAGTGATAGGAGCGCAGAACATTTTGGTTTTGTTTGCTCTTGTATCCCTAGGGTCTATAACAGCTCGTGATACAGGCAAGCACTCAATAAATATTTGATATTTTTTTTTTAAAGTTTAGCAGTTAAGGAAGATAATCTGAAAAGTAAAGTGATGTATTTAAAACCTTGATTTAAAACTATGATAAGATGTCTGAAGTTGATTTTAGGGAATATGAGTCAATATGAATCCTTAATCAGTTAAAGGATACATAAGCATTGCAACTTAAAAACCATCTTGTATGAGTACATAGAATTGACTTTTAAAATGCAGGGATTAGTAAAAGGATTCTTTTTTTTTTTTGAGATGGAGTCTCACTCTGTCATCCAGGCTGGAGTGCAGTGGCGTGATCTTGACTCACGGGGTAACCGCCGCCTCCCAGGTTCAAGCAATTCTTCTGCCTTAGCCTCCTGAATAGCTGGGACTACAGGTGCTCGTCACTATGCCTAGCTAATTTTTGTATTTTTAGTAGAGATGGGGTTTCACTATGTTGGCCATGCTGGTCTCAAACTCCTGACCTCCTAATCTGCCCGCCTAGGCCTCAAGGATTCTTAACGAAAATACAGATCACTACAAACTTCATGATGATCAGTTAATTATGAAGGATGAAAGAAATGTAAAAATAAAAACTTTCCTAAAACAAAAACCGAAGTTTTGAGTCTTTAGTGTAAAGATAACAATAGTATCATTAATATATTGCAAGGGAGAAGAGATTCTAAAGGAAGCTAATTTTTAGAGGGATGAGATTATTTTTAAAAGTTGACTTTGAAGATTTAACTCACATAAGATTAGAGTTACAGTGATTCCTGTAAACTCTTTCAGAATAATGAGTGTAGGATAAAAAACAGAGGGTCAAGGACTGAGCCTTAAGGTATAACAGAAGAGATGGCAAAGAGATTGCTCAAAGATGTTCAAGAGAGAGAAATCTAAAGAAAAAAGAGTTCTAGAAAAGCAGACAAAAGATATCAAAAGGTTTGATATCTAGCAGGTAGAACTTGAGGCAGAAAACAAGGGGTAAATGTTGGCTTAAAAAAACACATACACAGAAAAAACCCTATCACATAGTGAGCCAGGCACTAACATGAATAACTCATTCAGTTTTACACCCCAGTTATTAAAATACAATTTCTAACTTATGGGTGAGAAAATTAAGAAAATTATAAAGATTAAGAAATCTGTCTAAAGTCCCAGGTCTAATTTAAGCAGAGAAATGTGATAATGGGTCTGTCTTAAGCTAAAACTTATTTTCCCCAATAAATTATTCTGAGTTGTTTTTCCTGAAATAATTACTTTCCTGCCATTTTCCCCTTATCTTTAAAATGAGAATATCTCATACAAGTGACAACTCTGTAAATTCGATAGAACCAAACAAAAATTGTATCATTTATTTAACACAATGCCAAATGGAAGGGGAAAGGAAAGTATATTTGGGTCACAAGGCATTAACTTCAGTTAACTGAAGTTGATTCTAACAGGAAAAATAACAACAATAATAAATCAAAGATGAATGATATAGCCAAAAAAGAAACAAGGTAGAAAATAGTAATTAGAAGATCAAAGGCTGATCCAGTCGGAGTTTTTCCAGAGAGGGCACTCACATATACTAGAGAAAAGAATATGCTAGAGGATCTGATGTTGGAAGAAGACAGGTGTACAAATAGTTGGATTTTGTATACAGGTGAAGTTAAAACTACCTTCATCTCAACAGTTTTAGTGTAGGAAGGAGGGTATGACATTTAATTCAATGTACTTGAAGCGCCACCATGTGGTTAGGACTAGTAACACAGGCAAACAGAATTTAAAGTGCTCGCAGAAAATTGCTTCAGCTTTGTAGTATTTACCACACCCAATAGTATCAAATGTTACTTAAAGGCATATTTAAAAAGAATGCCATTAGTAAACTACCTGTGAGGACAACCTGCTTCCTGTTCGGATGATTATCCATCATGTTTATTCTCAGGCAATTATTATTTTACTGTCCTGTGATAAGGCATAACCATCCAAGTTGTATATAAGGGCCTTAAAGAGGTTATAGATTTTTTGTTTTCAGAGCAAGTTATAGGCTGTGTTCTGAGAGATCTGAATGAAGAGTATAGCTGCCTATGAAAACGACAAAAATAATTAAAACTAGAAATGTGACTTAAGTTTGCAGTGGAAATATACAGACAAGCAATGTGTGATGTAAATGTGATTATTTATAAAAAATTTTAAGACACTGTCTTAAAATTTTTTGCTGAAATATTTCACATATACAATATACTGAATAATTCAAAAAGTATTCTTAAATTACAAAATGACAGTAAAAAAAAAAAGGCTCACCTGCACTGTTTCAATCAGACTTGCTGAATAAAAAGGCATTGCCACCACGTAAGTTAGGCTGTAGACATTAAAATGAATTTATCAGTATACTGAAATAAGATGCTTATACTAAATTTTTAAATATCTGCTTTAATATGTCAACAAAATTTATACTCAAGCTAGAATTATCTTTTTAAGGTTTTTAACTATTAACACCTATAGTCCAAAAATATTAACTTCAGAAACCTGTAACATAGGATGCTTTATTCAACAGGGATGAAAAAAGACAAATGATAAAACAAGGACAGCCTGCAAGGAAAATACATTGGACATCTACCTACGCATAGCTAATGGAGCCTATAAATCTAAAACTTAAAATTTAGGATGAGGGATCCATTCCATAGTTTGCCTTTTTAGTGATATTTCCGCAAGTATTCTATTATCATATCTATTCCCAGATTTCCCATCCAGTAGAGTTAAGCCAGTCTTCAATGGTGAGTGAAGTCCCCTTTTATTGTTAAAAAAAAACAACATTATACAGCTTTGCAAAGTTGTTTCCTATCACCAATATTAAGACATAGTAATATTACAGCTTTGCAAGCCTGCAAAATATAGTTATTCAAAATAATATCAAGGTGGGACTTACCTAACCCTTATGGGCCAGGTCCTGGCAAGTAGTGGTTTTCAAGGTGAATGGAACATCACTAAGTAATAATGTGCTGGAATGTCCCATTGAGGGAGCCAGCAAGCTGGGGGATTTCCAATTCACAATCTTCAAAAAAAAAATTAAGAAGTGAAGAATAAAATTCTAATCTACAAAAATGGTTACTCTTGTAAAATTGCTAAGTGCCTTTAGGACTACATTTCAATGTCACTAAAGTTTTTTGGGTTTGCTCATCGCCATACAAATAAATTTGTATCTCTGATTAACAATAAAATAGTAATACTTTCCTTGAAAATTTGGGTTAAATAAATGGAAGACTTCTGCTAACTTCCTAAGAACACACACACAAAATTAGTCTGTGATTCCAGCCTTTCAAATGAGTAAGATTAATAAAGATGATATATATTTCAGGATTTATTCCTAAACTCTGTTACTTTCCTTTGAAGTTCTAGTTCAACAAACATTTCACTGCTCTAATTTCTTTTTCTGCAATTGTTTAATAAGATTTGTTTCCAGTTCCAATAATATAAAAATTAGTGAAATGTAAAATAAAATGCCATTTTTTTGATACTTACGATTTCAGTAGAAGGTGTTCTCCTATTTGTTTAGGATTCCATTTATGTAAAACCTCCCTAAAACATAAAAATAAACTTAAATAAACCAAAAGCAATGTTATTTAAAACATCTGGAATTAGCTCAATCTTCAAAACAGTAATCAACTTCTAATTCCTTTTAATCTATGGGAGAAATATATTCTAATGGTGAATATTTTCTTTTCTGGAACATACTGTAAACAACTGTGATGGTTTAAGAGAAAATAAAATATATAAGGTATTTTGGATGTGCTGATAGAAGGGGCTGACAGAAAAGCAAGAGTCACAACTGATTATGAAAGTAAACATGAGAAATTAAAGAAAAAATTAAGACGGTAGGTTAAAAGAAAGAGAATAGATAGGGAAACAAAGAACAGGATTTTAAAAGGCTTTACAAAGTATATAAGAATGAGAATTAACAAAAAAATTAAATAACTCTAACACAGGCTGACACATTACATTTATGTAGTACCTAATTTCCTAATTATGTGGTACCTAATTTTTAAGTAACTTTACTTAGTACAATTAATTTTTTGATCATTATTATATTCTATTATCTCTGTAAGCACCTACTAAATGCCATGATTATGCAAAGTGCTTTGCATGAACTATTTCTAATCTTCATAATAACCCTATTTTCTCCATTTCAGAGATGAGGAGATAGAATCAGAGAGGGGTAATAACTTACCCGAAGTCAAGTAACCAGTTAGTGTGGAACTGTGTTCTAAACCTTGGTACTCTCTGCCTGTACTACCTCTCATCTTATTTGATACAAAGAGGAATCTTGTAAGGTAAGAAGAGCAGATATTGTCACATTTGTCTTATTGATGAGAAAAATCAGGGTCAAAAAGATCACAGGGAAATGTTCAAAGGAAACAGGCAAAATGCCAGGTCTGGAACCAAGGTGTAGGGTTGTGTGCATTCTGTCTGCTAGTTAGGTTACTTGGAAACCAGAAAAAGAAAGAAAAGAAAGGAACAGAAAAGGAAAAAAAAAAAAAGATAAGAAAAGATGAAACAGAGACAAACTGAAATAGAACAAAAGGAGAAAAAAGGGGGTAAGTTCTATCAAAAAAAGTCAAAAAAGAGACAACATTATAGAGAGAAAAAAAGTAAGTAAGAGGAAAAAAATGAAAAGGCAGGGGAGAAAGGAGAAAAATGAAAAGAAAAAGAACAACAACAACAACAACAAAAAAAAGAAAAGTAAAGAAAGGGAAGTACAAAATGAGATGAGACTTGCTGTACCAGCTCCTCTGATGGAATTGGTACCCATTCCATCATGGCTACAGCAGAAATCTAGAAAAATATTTTCTATTTCAAATGACTGAATTTGAAAAACAACAGCACAGAAAGGAGTACAAACATCAGATACTTTCAGACAACAGAACAACTATCCCTGATTTTTAAGACCTTAGAGCACCTTCTGGGCCAAACTTTCATTACATTAATATTAGGATATTTATTTGGCCTGAACAACACAGAAAATGTAGCTGAAATGATATTATTCAATGATTAAGTCAAAAATATAAAAAACAGATTAAGCCTCCCATCTTACTGACAGTTACTTTATGATTATAAAACAAAATAGTTACATGCTTTGTAAATCATCTTAGCACAGCTAATACTCATGGCCTCAGAAAGTATTATCACAGTTTATGATAACATCAATTTTAAGTATAAAACTGTCCTAAACACTAAGGACTGGGTAGCCTCCCCTTTAAATATAACTGTAATTCTAAGTTACCTCCCCTTTGATGACTACTGCCAATTCTTAAGATCATTAAGATACAAGAAAAGGAGACTTAAAACCAAGTATTTAAAAAATGTTTTTGGGACTCTTCCTTGTATTTGTTCTCTACTACTTTATAAAATGGGTAAAACTTACTGTCATAGCTCTAGAAATTTAAATAAGCACACTTAAAAGCTTCAGTAGAAGTTAAGTGTAAAAACTTGTGATTAAACCTTTTTATAATTCATTACCTAATACCAAACAGGTAAATATATCTAAATTAACGATTTTCACATTAAAAATGTCCTTGCTAATGAGCAAAAAAATTAATAAAATTTATTAGAGTATCTTGCTTTTCTCAAAACAGTTTAGTTTTTCATTTAACAGAACAAAATACATACTCCTATGCATAAGCACACAAAAAGGCAATAAAATTCTAAAATAACTGTGTATCTCAGCAGTCTTTAATTTTCGAATGGTCAAATAGCTGACCTCATTAAAAAAAAATCTTCCCCAACCTACGCTAAACCACTCATCCTCCAGTTACCTCTCTTTATCCTAGTCAGAGCCGACTTCCTCCACTTGCTGTTTCCACATCCGTACTTCCCCATTCACCTCTGAACCCACTCCAAATTGGCTTGGAATAAAAACAGCTCTTGCCAAAGTCCCCAATAATCTCCATGTCATTAAATCTGATGGACATTTTTAATTCTCTGCCTTATGTGACATTTCAGCAGCCATCAGGGCCTCATGCTCCTCACTCCTTGAAGCACTCCCCTGTACTCCACTAGCACGTTCTCTTTTGGTTTTTATCCTGCCTTCTGGTCTCTCCTGACTCCTTTTCAGGATCATGTTTTCTAACCCAGCACCCCTTGTTGTTCCTAAAGTTCAGGCCCTCTTCTTCCACCATAGGGTATCCTTATTCCCTAGGGACCCTCACAGCTTCAAAGCCTCCCAAATTAATTTACTTTCAGTTAAGACTTCTTTGTATGTCAGCCCCATATCATGTGCCTACAGACAACTCCAGCTGGATATGATAAAAGACCTGAAAATGCACTTGTCCTAAAGTCAAACTTAAAATCTTTCTTTTCTGCTTAAACTCTTTTAGTGTTCCCTACTCAGGAACTGTTAATCAGAAAGGAAATCTATTGAATTTGAGGAAGATTTCATTGTGTTTAAAATAACATGTGCTTAAAATAAGCAAATTCAGAAGGAACTGTTGGAGGAAGACTGCAAGATGTTTACAGTGGCATAACCACAAATGTGTGATGAGTCAAAACTAAGCTGGAGTTTTCTGAGAGGCTGAACCACACAGTAGCCTTGTTTACAGGAACTCCTACCTCATGTTAACAGTATGAAGAAAGCCACATGTAAATTAGGTAAAGGGTACTGTGGGGTAGAACGACACATGGTTTAACTCACTCCAACTGGGAGAGAGGACAGGGAAGGGTTTAGCAGCAGATAAAGAAAGAGATCACAGATGATGATCCTGGGTAATATATAATTTGTTAAAAAGTAATACTACTGAGAAATTATAAATTTGCTGATTTAATGAACACTAGAGATCTGTTTTTCTCTCTGATTTGACCATAAACTGTATAAAAAAACTAAACATTGGCAAATCTAGACTATCTCACCTGTTCTACCTAGTAATTGTTATGCAATTAAGAAACCCCAGGCTAGGAGACCCCAGAGCTCATCCTCCTCATGTAGTAGCTTCTGTGAATTGCTTTCAATTAATGTTTTGTGACCTTGTTTGTCACAATTCTGCCTTCTTCCCATAAATAGTAAAGGTCAAACCTGCCTAAAGAAGAATAAATAATTTTTTAAAAGATATTCATACTATACTTCAAAAAACAGCTTCATTTGACATCTAGTTACACGAGCCCAAATATGAGAAGTCATCCTTGATACTGCCTTCTCTTTCATCTGTCATTCCTAAAGCATCACCAAATTCCCTCAATTAGACCTAAGTATATTTCAAAACTGTCCACTTACCTCTGTCTCAAAAGATACCACCCTGATGTCAGCCACTATCATTTATCACCTTTATTATTGTTATAAGCATACTAAGATGTCTCCTTTTATTCACTTTGGTCCTCATGCAACTTTTTCATCTACAGTTACAATGACCCTTTGAAAACAAATCTGATGTCACTGACCCTACTGAAACTCTTCAATATTCTTAAAATGGCCTATGTGTTCTGGCTCCTACCTGCTCTGTATCTTGCCCCTGGCCAGACCTCCAGCCATATGAGCCTTCTCTCAGTTACCTGAATTCTCTATGCTCCCCACTGCCACAGCATTTTTCTACAAACTGGTATGTACCTCCTAATTACCACTCTGATCTAGCTTAAGTGTCACATTACTAAGGACACTGTTACAAACCCTTTAATACTTTTAAAGAACTATATTCTTTTCCTTCAGAAAATAAATTTCAATTTATAATTATTCATAAATGGAATTATTGTTCTTAGTGAATGTACTTTTTCTAGATTCTGAACCTCCTGGCAACAGTTACCTTTTGTTTCTTTTCCTTTTTGTTAACCTGGGTTTTAGCACAGAACCTGGCACACAGTAAATACTCAGGAAATGCTAACTAAGTAAATGAATTAATTAATGAGTGGGATTTATCACCAGAATTATCCAAGTAGGACAATACAATAGAGGTTACTATTTTGTCTTCTTTAGTAAGATTCAAAATGATAAAAATATATTTCCACTAAATTAACATGTCTATTTGTCTACTGGGTAAGAAAGTTAGATGATAAAATTTTATAAAATCCTATGCCTTCCCATTCCTGTTTTTCTTTGTTCTTCCCTTTAACCTGAAATTAATGCTATTCCTTCATTTCTGCTTTAGAGAGGCAACATTACTTGCCTAAGGTCCCAGAAATAAAAAGTGGAATAGCCAGAACCTAAACCAATAGTGTTCCAATTGCAAATATAGTCAACCCTCCATAACCATGGGTTCCACATACATGGATTCAGGCAACTGTGGATTTAAAATATTTATTTTAAAAAAGGATAGTTGTATCTGCTCTGAATGTATACAGAGTTTTTTTTTCTTGTTATTATTCTCTAAACAATATAGTATAACAACTATTTACCTAGCATTTATATTGTATTTGGTATTATAAGTAATCAAGAAATGATTTAAAATATACAGGAGGATGTGTACAGATTGTATGCGAATTCTACACCATTTTATATAAGGGACTTAAGCATCCGTGGATTTTGGTATCCACTTGGGGTCCTGGAATCACTCCCCAACAGATAAAAGGAACAACGGCATTGAATTTTTTTCACTCTACCAAATGGAATTTCCTGCATTTTGTTAAATTTTTATAGAATTGTTTGTTAGAGAATTTCAAGAATATCTGATTGTAAGTATTAACTTGTGATCTTATCTAGTGATATAAAAGCAATAGGTAGCCAAACAAAGAAATACAGATTTTTAAAGAATAAAATGAGAAACCTGAGCTGCCCAAATGTTGCTGACCTTTCTAATCTTTGTTTTGTTTCAAACCTTTCAGCAAAGCTGTATTTAAGACACTGAAAGACTATAAGGTCCTTTGAAAGCAATCACATTGGAAAAAAGCTTAATATCAGTTTTTCTTGCTTTCATTTCCTTCCCTTTAAGGACTAAATCCCAACACTGGGCATATCTGATATACTAGTAGCTATGCCTTCAACTATCTCACTTCTTTAACAATCCAAAAAATTCACTCTGCCAGAGAATAACTTTGGATTAACAAACCATCACTTTTAACATTATCCATGGAATGATATACAAAAATATAGTGCTGATATAGAAAAATCACAGAGTAATGCCAAAGAGCACTTTAAAAATTTCTAATTTCCAATATTATCTATTAACAGTTCTTTCATATACCCTTTGTAAGATTCCTTTGTTACCCATCATTGTGACTGTCTGAAATATCTATCATTCCTCTCATGCTTTTCTACTACAACCCCAATGCTTATCCTTTTTCACCAAATAACCCTGTATACTGTTTCACAGAGAAAAGAGAGACCCAAAAGCAAATTTCCGTAATTTCTCTACCCTCTCTCTCCAAATGTATCTACAATTCTAATTCTCCCATTTTTGGTTTCTAGAACATGACTGTCCTACATCTTATGCTATTTCCAATTTGTTCTAAAGGCATCTCTAATTTCACTAATTATCTTCCCCCAACTACCTTTCCCATAACACACACACCCTCTAATTTCTCTCATTATCTCCAACTACCTCTCACAACACACACACACACACACACACACACACACACACCCTCTAATTTCTCTAATTATCTCCCCCAACTACCTCTCACAACACACACACACCTTCTAATTTCACTAATTATCTACAACTATCTCTCCCACCACACACACACAAACACACACACACACACACACACCCTCTAATTTCTCTAATTACCTCCCCAACTACCTCTCACAACACACACATACACACCCTCTAATTTCTCTCATTATCTCCAACTACCTCTCACAACACACACACACACACCCTCTAACTTCTCTATCTCCAACTACCTCTCACAACACACACACACACCTTCTAATTTCACTAATTATCTCCCCCAACTATCTCTCCCACCACACACACACACACACACACACCCTCTAATTTCTCTAATTATCTCCCCCAACTACCTCTCCCACTGCACACACACATACACACACACACAAACACACGTATGCCTAGGATTCTGTCCTTGGTCCAGTTTATTCATTTAATCTACACTTTCTCCTTAGGTGATTTCATCTATCCTAAGCTTCAATTGCTACTTTTATGCTATAATACTCAAAGCTTTGCCTCTACTTCAATTTTTTTTTTAAACTCTGATCCATGGTTTCAACCAAATATTAGTCACGTCCCCCTCCCAAGAATCTCAAACTTCATTTATTGAAAGATAAATTATTTATCTTCTTCCCTACTCCAACTCATTCTTCTTCATGAATTCTCTATCTTGGTTGACATTTTCCAATCTAGAAATCTCAGTCACTACTGACAACTCATTCTCTCATATCTCTAATTACCAAGCTAACATAATGATCATCAATTATACTTCAGAAATGTCTATCCAGCTCATCCCTTTCTGTTCTGTTCCACAGTTCAGAACCTTCTCAGTCTTGCCTAGATTATTACAATAGATTTCCACAAATCTATCTATACTAGTCCATTTATTCTACATTGCCTTTAGGTATATCCTGATCAGAACATCTATATATTTAAAAAAAAAAAAGAAATAAATTCCCAACCCCATAGAGAATAAACTTACAAAGGCACAATCATATTGTAATCTAGCACCTCAGTTTCTTTTCCTTATATTCCATTTCATACATACCCAGTATTCTAAGTATAAGACACTTCTTTTTATTACCTAGACTGTACAACTCCGTGACACTGGGCATGTTACCTTTCCTTGCTTACATGTGTCTCCTTAATTAAACTGAATACTTAAAGAGCAAGAATTGCTCACATACCCACATTTGTTCCTCAGTTGGCAGTTGCTGAAACATAGCAGTAGAGCTAAAAGATACATCTCAATAGATACTAAACCAAGACACGTTTTCTTTATCATACACTAATAAGATATAATTAATTTTATTCTTTGTTTCTTCTTTTAGTTACTTCAGACAAGTTTTCAGATTCAAGACAGTTTCAGAAAATATCGTATTTTATTAAAATAATATAACGGGTGGGATGGGGACAAGGGTTGAAAAGTACATATTGAGTATGATGTTTACTAGTTGGGTAAGAGGATTATTAGAAGTCCAACCTTCAGCATTACCCAGTATGCACATGTAACAAGCCTGCACATGTACCCCATGAATCTAAAAACAAATAAACAAAGAACACAACATGAAACTAATAGTGAAGAAATGCTAAAAAAGGTACCTTGGCAAAGGTGTAAATTCACTAATTATGCCTTCTGCTCCAAGTGTGACTCCCTGGACAATAAATGTACTTCCCATTCCTTTCCACAGGGCTCTAGGTCCCTAAAATGGATGAAATTTATTGTTATTTCTGTTAATACCTACATCTGAAACACAAAAGATCTTAATAAAACTTGATATTGTATAGAAATTTTCCAATTAGTAGGGAACTACAATTAAATTAATTTTTTATCATTTTAAAGTTATGTTTAGGCTAAAAAGAACATTCCAGTTAATTAAACCCGTAATGATTGACTAATTTATTAAATATCCCTAGTATCTATATATTCAACTCCCTACTAGTCCTGTCCTATGAATGACACATAGGTAACTTGAACCTTACATATCCACATGTTAACCCAATCATACTCACTCCTACTACACCAATTCTTTCCTTCTCTGCTGTATTTCCTGTCTCCCTTGATAGCAGCTTCATCATCCTAGTGTTCAAACTATACATTCAGAAAACATTTTTTCTCACTCTTCCTATATCATCAGTCACCACATTCTATAAATTCTACTCCCTTAGTATCTTACAAATCCATGCTCTTCTCCATACTTAACACTATTACTTTATATCAATTTGACTACAAGTTTCACTGTCTCTGGTTTTGTCCCTTTTCATAATACCATCAGTAATAATCCTATTATTTATCTATGTTATTAATAGACATGATACAATTAAAAAGAAGCAATAGGGTACCAGCTGAAAAGTTTGTCTCCTTTTCATCTCAGTCCCCGGCAGCAGTTTTAAAATTTATCCTCAAGATAATCCATGCATATACAAGTATATCTCTGTGTGTATGTTATAGAAATATTTTTGTTTTGCTTATTTTTAACAGGTAGTATTATGTTGAAACATAAAAAATATCCCAGAGATCATTCCACATCAATATACACAAAGCTACCGTCTTATTTTTAAAGGTTACAAAGTGTTTCACCATAATATACCATAATTATTTCACTGGTACCCTAGTGATGGACATTTAATCATTTCCAATTTATTGTATGCAATGTCATAGGACCTCCTTGTATATAAATTTTTGCATATATGTGCACATCTATGTGAGATAAGTTCCTGGAAGTAAAATTAGTAAGTCAAAGAACACGTACATTTTAAATTTTGATAGATATTGTCAAACAATCCAGAGTTCTTCAAGATACTTTGGTCATGGCTAAAACACCTTCAACAGTACTCTTGTAGATTTTAAGATCCAGTGTGCAGTTCTTAGGAGGTGTTTTAGGATCTGGATCCTGCTTACTTCTCTGGCTACTTTTTCAACCCTCTCTTACTCTTCAGCCCCCACTTCAAGCTGCCATTGTACTACATTAAATCCATTCCAAAACTTTATGATCTTTGTCTTCTGCCTTCGCACATCTACTTTAAAAACCTTTTCTCTACCCTCATCACGAAGTTACCCTTCTCGACAATAAGCACACAATTCAAGCATTTCTTTTCCCAAAGATTTTCCCAGCCATACACTGTGCCCAATCCCAGTTTTGATATGGTAGTTCTCTTTTGTATTCTGACAGCATTCTGTACTTCTAATATTGCCTTTATCTTATTGCATCACAATCTTCTGTTTAAGATTTTTGTCTCCATGAATAAATGCGAGCCTCTTGATAGCAGAGACACTATCTTGGCTCAGCTCTTTGTGGTTTTGCTACATTAATTAATTTGTACTTTTGCTAAATTAAATTTTGGAAGATTCAAAACATATCATTATGCTACATTAGTTTTACTAAAATAGTTAAGATGTTTTATTAACTGAATTGAAAGTAATTATCCTTACATTAATGATTACTAAGCCCAATGACACTTATATAAACCTTTAACAGAATCCACAGACCAAATTCTCACCTGCGTTTTGTTGAAACTGTACATAATATTGATGACTGTAAATGGAGTGAGATGGTAATGCTGAGCATGGTAATTAACCTGGAAAAAAAATTCATGATTTTTTTCTGTTAATGTTAAGAAATAACAAGGCCGTGAAAGATATATGGTAGAATTGCAGCATAAACTAAAGTTAATTCCAAAGTCAACATAAATTACACATAAGCAAAATTACTCTTAAAAGTGCTTTAAATAACCCATTAAAAGTGCAGTGCATATGGTGACATAAATATAGTCTGAAGACTAATATATGATACACATAATAATGTAAGCTATATAATAAACAGGGTCTTATTAGATATTTTTATTGCCTTAAAGAATTGAATTACATCTCCCAACTCATGTTCATTTTGGTAAGCATTTTTTACCCACAGTAAGAAAAAAGCAAACTTCATACAGGAATACCCTTGATGATGCAGTAACAAAATGCTGATTTTATGAATCCTTGACCTTTGAGTACACATCCTCTTTCTAATTAATATCCTGTACATTACATAAGGAAGTAAGATAGCTGGCATGAGGAAAGCACTTCTCTGATGGAACTGCAAGCTGAACTAGCCACTTTTGTCATGGAACATCATTTTTACTTAGAAAAACTCATCGACAGACTATACCTATTCACCACCGGGAAAGACATATTTTAAAAAATAAAGTGAGAGTGTTGACTAAAACAAAAATAACTAACAATATTTATTGTCAGTAATAAATTTGAGTTTTCAAGTAGAACTCAGAATTTTGGAAAATCTATATCCACCATTGAGAGCTGCCAATATTTAAAGATTTTCTAGTGAGATCAGTAGTAGTTTTAATGACGATGATTCTTTTGATATTTTATAATCAAATGTTTTAACATCTCGAAGATCTATGTAACTCAATTAGTCAATATTTTTCAAATAACCTATGCACAATTATATGACATCATGCATAAGTAAAAATACTATTCAAGATGCAGTGTAGATAAACGGATTTTTTATGTAACAAAGTATAAAAAGTTCACTAAAATGATTTCTGATTTCACATTGCAAATAACCGTTAAGAACTACCACACAGTGAATTTTGGTGCAATTGCAAAGTATACCCACAATTATCTCAAAAGAACATAAAATATTCCTCTCCTGCTTTCAACTACGCATGTGTACAAGACTAAACTTCCTTACTTCTTTCAAAAACCAGGTAATGCAACCAATTGATTGCAGAAGCATACGAGAGAAAACTGGCTGTCTCCTATTATGTCATTAAAGATATTTGCAAAAATGCAAAATAGTTACTTTCATAAAATTACCTTACTGAATTATATAGATACATTGAAATTTTCCCAATTTTAATTTCTGAAATGGGAAATACCAATAGAGATATGACCAACATAAACCAAAGTTATTTAGAATCCTTACTATTTTTTAAAACTTTAAAGAGGTTTTGAGACCAAATAGTTTGGAAAATTTCACATGAAGTAATGATTACCTGATTTCATGTCATTTATGTGAGTTCTGCCCTTTATATCAGGGTCCAAAATATTGCTTCGAAAGAGCACAGAAATTACATTTACCTGACATTGGCGGCGTAGAACAATGCAAGGATGTGCCAATACATTTTCTGTAAAGAGACTATATAGAAATAATTTATGTATATATGTGTCTACATAGAGACAAATTAAATTTACAACATGTATCTTTCTAAAGTTATTCTTGCCTGAAGAATCATGCATTATTTTATGTTCTCCATTCTTTAAAAAAATCTTAAAAATCTAGATATTTAAAAATTCTAGAAATGTTTGCCAATGATTTTACCAGTAACAAAATTCAATATGAAAAGAATGAAAACCAGATCTCCAAACTGGTAAATAAAGTAAACAATATATAATACACAATATTAATATCTAAGTATAAGATAAAACTACATCTCTGTATGTTTAATGTGAGAAATGAAACATCAATTAAATAGTATTAATGATGCAAATTATTTCTTTCAGAAAATGTCCCATGAACAAAGTTCCTATCAGCAGAGCTATTTGATCTTCATGAATCGCATTCTAAAAATGTTGGTTTTGATGTACTAAAATTAGAAGGTTTAAATATAAATTTAAGTATAAATTATAAGATTTTTAATGACCATGTTAATTGACTGATATTTATATATCAAATATTTTTGAGAATGTGTGCCACAAAACAATTGCAGCTGTGGGTTTAAGCTCTCAACAGTGACATATACATACACGCACATAGATATTTACATGTAATAATAGTCTATTAAAAGAACCAAAGTTTTAAGTATAAATATTGAAGCAAAAATAACTCCAGCAAAATGGAAAACACAAATTTTATTTATATTGACATTAAACACCCTCTGGTTTAATTATGAAAATAAGGGTTTTCTTTTTTCTTGGTTCAAATTAAAATAATGATGATCATTACTGCATGAAATGTAAGCTTTGTGCAATTCCAATATTTCTGAAAATGATATTCACTAAGGATCACAGTATTCAAGACTAAAGGCTTTTCTTAAACAAAATGATCACTAGATATAAAAAAAGTAATGGTATCACCAAATGCTGATTATAAACAAAATCTAGAAGCTATGCTTCTAAGCATTAGAATATGTTCTAAGCATTAGAGAGAAGCCTCCATGCACAATTACTTTTTTTGATGGGAGAGAGATAAGATTAAATTTCATTTTATTCTTTGGATAGACCCATGAAAAGAATCAAAATCAGATCTGCAAATGGGTAAATAAAGGGGAACAATACATAATATATGATATTAATATCTATAGTATACAATGAAGCTAGATTTCTGTATGTTTGATGTGGAAATGACACATCGATTAAATGGCATCATTAAATGCCACATAATTTTTATGTCTTTCAGAAACTGTCCTATCAGCAGAGCCATTAGATCTTCATGAACCTCATTTGAAATTACTTTTTTTGATGAGAGAGAGATAAGAGTACACTTCATTTTATTCTTCAGACAGACCCATGAAAGCAGTTACAATACTCATTACAAAATTACTTTGTGTTTATAAAATTGGATGACTAGTCTATCTTTACTAGAAAAACTATCAAATTATATATTTTAAATAATGATGTTTTTTCTGCAAAATATTTCAAAATTTAAACTACTGCTTCAAAGAAACAACCTAAAGGAAGCAATAATAATCATTTGATATTATAAATTTAAGAAAAACTCTAAATTAAATCAATAAAAGCTTTAAATGTCTTTAGATAAAACATTACCTTGCAAGTCCAATACCAAATCCAGCAAATCTATTCAGCTGTTCTAAAATGAAAAAAAATAATAATAAGATTACTGATAACTAATATTTAGGTTTACTTTTTAAAAGTTTATTTTATTAAAATGCTGTTTATTTAAACCTCAAAGTCAAATTCTGGTAGGGGCCAGGGAAATAATTTAAATGAATGAAGGACTCTGCAGGGGTTTGAGGCAGATTGAAAGGTGTAGACCTTTTAAAGGCACAATTAATGTTTTCACTCCAATTCAATGCTGCAAAATGGGACTGTGGGCGCGGGGTTTTGAAGCTGTAATTTTTTCAAAAAGAGATATTCTCATTTTTATACAACATCTTCCAGTTTTAAAGTCCTGGACAACTATTTCAAAAATTGTTAAAATATTGTTTGGGCCTAATGAAACCAATATGCAGATAGAATCTAAGGGCTACCAGCTTCTGATTGCATTCTAATAAAAAACTTTCTGTGGTTGGCCACAGCTGATACCTCCACCTACTACTTTATGTCTTATGCTGTAAAACTAGTTATTCACTGTTACTGATGGAGAGCACTTTATTAAACCAATAACTGCAAGTAAATCACCTCTAAATTATTAATTTGAAAGGGGATTTAGAAATAACCAAAATGGGTAAATGCAGCTCTCTTCTTCGCCATCTCTTCAAGTTTTAAATAGTTTGAGACTATCTGTTTAATTAATTGGAATAGGTTACTGGATACATATATGCTACTACTGATGGCATGTCTGTTGTGTTACTGGAAAAGTTCACAGCTGGAAAACATTACTATGTGTATGTCAAAAGAGAAAAGCCTTTTTCCTTGACTAAACTGAGTCATAGTGGTGAACTATTACAACCCAAGGGACCAGACTTAAATTCTAACTATAATACAATATTCACAAGTGACAATTCTCTTTTTCCTGTTCTCTTTCAAATGAAGCAATTGCCCTCACTATTTCCTTTCTTTTTTTTTTTTTTTTTTGAGACAAGGTTTAGCTCTGTTACCCAGGCTGGAGTGCAGTGGTGTGATCTCAGCTCACTGCAACCTCTGTCTCCTGGGTTCAAGCAATTTTCCTGCCTCAGCCTCCTGAGTAGCTGGGATCACAGGCCCCCGCCACCAGGCCCAGCTAATTTTTGTATGTTTAGTAGAGACAGGGTTTCACTGTGTTGGTCAGGCTAGTCTCAATCTCCAGACCTCATGATGTGCCCACCTCAGCCTCCCAAAGAGCTGGGATTACAAGCATGAGCCACTTCACTAGGCCACTATTTCCTTTCAATCAGAACAAGGCCACCTAAGCATGTTCCTGGGAAATTACATGGTTCACCCTAGAAAAATGTACAAGCTAAACAGAAAGCTTCTTTTACCCACTTAAGGTACTTTTACCTTAGATTTTACTCTTTTTATATGTATAGATCGTCCCCAAATAGTAACAGAAAATGCTAAGATTTTCTAAAAGGTGTTAGGAAGGTTTATTCATGTTTACTGTGTCTCTTAGGTGTCTATCTTTGTTGCAAAATTAACATTCACCCACCTGTTATGGCTGCAAAATAAACCCCTTGTTGTGTCAAGGAACTCCTCCTCATTGTAACCATCAAAGCATAAATTATGAAAAGATAAAAACATAAACTTTACTGCCTAAGAAGATAACTGTGTAGCAACGGTATATGCGTTTTTGAATTATTTCATTTATAACTTGCAAAACCTTTCCAGTATTATTCTGGACTAGTATTGGGAGTATTGGGACCAGTGAGACATGTACACATTGGGGGGGTGGGGTGGGGAGAAGGGGACAGTTAGTTAAAAAGCTAATTGTATGACACTAGGTAAGTCATCTACTCTTCTTTACATCCTCATTTACTCACTAGACATTTGTTAAAGTCTATTCTTCCTAGTTAACACAAATAAATATTATTGTACTTCCAAGTCAAAGTCGAGGAAATGAGAATAAAACTTATGTCTACAATAAATTTAATATTAAATGATCTATTATTCTAACAATTCCAAGAGAATGAAAAGAGGTAGCCATTATTCACAGTTTATGAATAAAAAAGGATGATGAAAATATCTACATCATGCAGTGTTACAGTTTTTCTGACATCCCATGGAGAATAATTTTGTCATGATTTCAAAGTTCTATCTTGAAATTGTATCGGTGTTTCTAACTTTTATGTGTAGTTTTTAGGTCACAAGAAGGAAAGCAGAAACGAAAATTATAAGAAGGAAACTTTCTAGACTGGAGATTTCAAAAGCAGATAAAACTGTGTTTAAAAAAGAAAAGGAAGGAAACAATTTTTTTTTGGCCTATGTGTCCCATACTGGATTCTACACATCTTAAAGATGAGAAAACTGAGGGCTCACAGAGGTTAAGTTGTTCAGATTATGAGTGGCAGAACCAAGTTTGAACCCAAATTTGCTTATGCTGAAAGGCTTCTCTTTTCAGAACACAAAACTATAAGGAAACTAATTAATTAATTAATTATATCAAGAAAATACAACTGCCAAAGCGAATCAGGTAACAGTAAACAATCCACTCTCCTTCTTAACTCAGGCCATCAGTCGAGATGCCAAAACCTCTAAATATTCCTACTATGCACCCCATAGCTAAGGCAGATGTCTTTTTTGGAGTTTATCCCGTAGAATTCGTTTGTGTGAGGAAGACTAAGGAGGCCTGCATCAGGGGCAGAGGACGAAAGGAGGGCAAAGGGTGTGGCGCGCGATAGGATGAGAAGGAACAGGAGGCGGGACCCTCTGCACCGCTTCCGGGGTCCGCAGGCCGCAATCCGCCGCCCCACTAACCCACAACCCCTGCCTCGGTCCCCATGCGCCTCACCACTGCTCTGCCCCTGCACGCCGCCGCCGCCGCCACTGGAAAAGGGTTCCTCTGTGGGGCCTTCATACGGGGTGGAGGTGGTGGGCACGCCGTAGGGCGGGCTCTTCTCGCCCCAGTGCAGGTTGCGGCTGCCGGGGATGTCTGGGGGAGTCGTCACCCAGTGGCCCAGGTCCGACCCGGTGCTGAAGGACCTTGCTGGGAAAGCGCCGCCAAAGCCCTGCTCGTCCCGGGCACCACCCCGGTAGCCCAAGCCATCAAATCCGTCCGGGCGCCGCGGATGCATCGCAGCGGGGTCAGAATGACGAGAGCCCGCCCGGAGCCCACCACCACCCGGGCCGCCGCGACCTGGGACCACACAGCTTCCCCTCGGCCGCCGCCGAGTCAGGGGGAAATTCTGACAACCGGAAGTCACGTTGGCCACCCGGAAATCGTGGAAGCACGTGATCGTAGCCTTTTCCGGCAACCATTAATGGGTACGGTTGCTAGGGAGACGCGGCAGTAACCTAGACCTTCAAACTTTGTTATTGTTAGGGAATAGGTGGGAATATGGTTGTGAGATTAATGAAATTACAGTACCAAAGAGATTCCAGATAGAGAACTGGTGTAGGAATAGGGCCTGCAAAGGAGGAGGTTAGATAAAGATGCTTCTTGGAGGGAGCTGATAACGCGCGGGGGGTACCTTACCCGCTGAGCTCGCGGCCAGAAATAACCAGCGTCACAGCTCCGCCCCAGATCTCAGTGTTTTCTCACCAGGCTGGTGCCTCGCCTGCTCCGAGGGAGCTAGTAGAGATTGGAGTTGTGGAGGGTTAAAACGTTCCACCTAGCTTTGTCTGCCGCACTTGGGGTTTTGGATAAAATCTATTGAGAGTTAGGGTACGCGACATATGAACGCGAAAATACTACGGACCACCAGAGCAAGCATTTTAAAGTTCAAGTGAAAGTCGGGGGAGAAAGAAACCAGTATACTGGAATACTGCCCTTCTGGAGTTAGGAATTACGCGTTTTACTTTTCTAAGGCTGTAAAGAAACTATAGTTTTCTGTCGTATTTTTTCCTAATGTATTTATATCACTCAGGGTACTGAAATCCCAGTGATATCCTTCAAAATTGGGACCCCTAATTGAATAACTGAGAGGACTTCTGTAGAGGGTCCCCTACTACATGTTGTCATTAGCTCCACGGCCTCTGGGGACAATGGTCCTCCCCAGGTCTGAGGAAGCCTTCCAGGGGTTCACCCTATGTTCCTTCATCTCAATGGATGCCCAGGATTCCTAGAGCTTTTCCAAGAGAACCCTGACGTGCTGTTCTCAATCTTCCAGATGCGAATCTTGATTGAAAGTGAGAGAGAATCAACTCTGTTTTGAGCGAATTGACATTTTTTTTTTTTTAGTTTTATCACTGCTTTTATTTTTTATGAGTACCTAGTAGGTTTATATATTTATGGGTTACATTTAGATACAGCATGCAACGTGTAATAATAACATTTGGATAAATGGGATATCCATCATCTCAAGCATTTAACTTTGTGTTATAGACAATCCCATTACACTCTTTTATTTAAAAATGTACAATTAATATTTTCAAGTAACAAATTGACATTCTTAAATTTGATTGTGATGTAGCATGGGCAAAGGTGTTGAATCTCTTACTGGAGTACTAATACCAAATTTCTGGATAATTAATATCAAATTACATATTGGCTAAATATAAAAAATATTTCTCTGTTCCTTTGGAATGATTGGCTCAAGGATAGTATTGCATCAGTTCCTAAGCTTTTTATTTATTTATTCATTTTTTAAGGAGAAAGGTTAGAAGGTCTAATTGTGTCTGCACTTTTAATATAAAAACAGTGGCATCTCACAATTTCACATCCACATGAGTGGACAAAGGATGAATTATTGGAAGGAGAGCAGCTGGGTAGCCAGTTGAGGGGGAAAGCAAGGCAATAAGAGCCCTACTTACTCAAAGTAAAGCTGCAATATACTGTATTTTTCTTTAGTTTTCAAATATTAAATGCTAGAAGAAGAAAATAAAATAATAAGTGAATGCCTTTTAAACAGTGAGTTGAAAAGCTTTCTAAGAGTACAGCAAAGTCAAAAGCCATTTAGGAAGTCAGTAAAATACTATAATCAATATGACTGTATAAAATTTAAATTTCTGTATAGTAAAATTTAAAATATAGTAATCACAATTGAAAGACAAATCACAAACTGTGAAAAATGACATTTTAACATGGTTTAAATAATGGACATATACAAAAAGTTCATACCAATGAATAAAAGCAAATAAGAAATATGAGCAAAGGACATGTAGAGGCAATTCGTGCAAAAAAATGTAAATAGATAATATTCATATAAAAATGTCTTTTACTAATTGAAAAAAGATAAATCTTAATAAAAATTATCTTTTACCTATTAAAATGTTTAAAAGGGAAAATGCACATTGTCTTTCCACGTGAGAATAAAGTAGCTTTCATTAATTTCTGAAGTGATATAAAAAATAACTTTCTGATGGAGAGCAGTGTGGCACTAGGCATCAAAAACTATAAAAATAACCACATTTTTTGACTCCTAAATCTTAGAAAACAAATATAGAAGTTTTTTTTTTACATGTTTCCGGAATGTATAATATACATATGTTTATGCCATGATTGCTCATAATAGGAAAAAATAAGCAGGAATGTAAATACCAAGTAATTATTATTGACTAACAATAATTTATTGTTAGAATTATATATCCATACAATTGTTTAACCAAAATATATTAAGCACCTATCTTGTGTCAGATACTGTTTTAAGCAAAGAGGATAGAGTGATGAATAAGCCAGACAAAGTGCTTGCATTGTTGGAACTGACATTCTAGTTTAGGGAGACAAATAACAGGTAAATATGTCCTGTCAAATATAATGTAATGTCAAATAATGACATGATTACATTTAAAAAGCCTAAGTATTAAAGAAAGCTTTTTTAGATGAGCTTTTTTAGAATAAGGAAGTCCTCTCTGAAGAAATGTCCTTTGAGCAGAGAACTGAATGAAGTGAGGGAGTAAGACATTTGTGAATATGTGGGAGAAGTTTTCCAGGCAGAGCTGCGTAAGTGAAAGGCCCTGATAGCAAACTAGGTAGCCAGTGAGCAAGATGAAAGTGATAGGAAATGAGAGCTGAAAGGAGGCTAGGTGCCAGATCTTGCAAAGCATTGTCAGTGGTGAACAAAATTTAGGTTTTTTGGGAGTAGAGAAGTAATGTGACTGTATCGATATTTTACAAGAATCCACCTGGGCTTCTGTATAGTCAAGGGTAAAGCCTTCCACCTATTAAAGGCAAACAGCTCAGGCAAAAGATAAATTTAATTTAGAGTGTTAGTGTAATGGAGATGAGAAGAGCTTAGAATGAAGATGTTTATAGGTTACATTAGAGATGAATGTTAAATGTCATGAAAATATTCATGTTCAATTTAAAACATGTACAGTATGATCTTACCTTTATAAAATATTAAAGATACACAATAGAAGGATATACTAAAATGATAGTATTATGTTATTTCTGAGCATGGGTTTGCATAGTTTTTAAAAATTATTATTATTTTATTTATTAATTTTTGAGATGGAGTCTTGCTCTGCCTCCCAGGCTGGAGTACAGTGGCACAATCTTGGCTCACTGCAATCTCTGTCTCCCAGGCTTAAGTGATTCTCCTGCCTCAGCCTCCTGAGTAGCTGGTACTACAGGCACATGCCACCACACCCAGCTAATTTTTTTGTATTTTTAGTAGAGACCCTGGGTTTCACCATGTTAGCTGGGATGGTCTCGATCTCCTGATTTCGTGATCCACCTGCTTCGGCCTCCCATAGTCCTGGGATTACAGGTGTGAGCCACTGTGCCTGGCCTTAATTTTTGCTCTTAAAAGAAACTTAGCTTTTTTTCTTAAGAAGAAAAATTATTTTAGGAAAAAAAATAATAGAGCAAATTTAGTTTTGGGCAGACACAGAAATAAATATCTTTTTAGATTACCAAATCTGTTTATATCATCTCATCAGTAGTCTCGAGTGTACTATGAAAATTCCTTCATCCTATATTTCTCCAAAATATTTCTAAAATAATTATGCTGACATTGTCCAGAGTTTATTGCTTCATACTAGTTTGAGAAACTCCTAACACTGGAATTAAAACATGAATTTATAAAGTTGCCAATGCATTTTATGAAAATAATACATTTGTATTAGTTTCTATTGTGGCACAATGAATTACCCCCATAACAAATCAAGCAGCTTAAAACAACATTTATTATTTCATAGTTTCTGTAGTTTAAGTATTTCAGAGTGGCTTTGCTGGATAGTTCTGCGTTAGGTTTCTCATAGGTTGCAATTAAGATTTCTACTTGGGATGCAGTCATTTTAGATTTGACTGGGTTTGATTAGAGCTGGAGGATCCCCTTCTAAGATCTCTTAATCAGACAGCTGTAGAAAGAATGTCTTCATTTCTTGCTGATTCCTGTTAATGAGGTTTCAATTCTTTGCCACATGAAGTTCATAGAACATGTTGAGTGTCCTTATGACATAATAGCTGGGAGGCAGACAGACAGCAAGGAGGAAGCACAATGTCGTTTATGACCTAATCACACCTTATCACGTCTGCCATGTTCTATTTTTGGAAGAGAGTCACTAAGTCCAACCCCACACTTAAAGAGAAACAGGATTTGACTATCTTTTGAAGTGAGGATTATCAAACGATAGCATTTATATAGTAAAATGACTAAAATATTAAATCACTATATAACAACTAATGGGTAGAGGATATTATTAGTTACCATAATTAAATAAGGAAAATTTTAACTCAAATATTAACAGAATAATATAGTTTTTAAAACTTTTTTCCTTAGTAAATAGATTTAAAGGATTAATTTTCCTTGAAAATAATCATATAATAGAAATATGTATAAACCCTCAAAGAGGTTAATACATATTTTTGAAAGTTCAGTTGTTATTATAGTTGAAATATAAACGAAGAGTAGCAGACTGTTTCGACAGTTGTCAAGAATTGGCACAGAACGCTATGGCCCTACCAAACGAAAGTGCCCGTACAGAACAAGCAAGTCATTCATTTATGTTAACATTTTGCTCAGAAATTCTGATGCTAAATAAATTCGGCTCATAGGATAAAATAAAAATCACCGATATTTTTAATTCAAGAATTCACTCAGCAACATGTATTAAGCACCTACTATGTGTAAATCACTGTGTTAGGTACTGTGATACAACCATACACTATTATATCTTTTTTTGGAGGGTATCACTGTTTTGCTAAGGCTGGTCTGGAACTCCTGGGCTCAAGCAATCTGCTCACCTCAGCCTCCCAAAGTGCTGGGATTACAGGTGTGAGCCACTATGCCCTGCCTGGTAAGTACTTTAAAAGGTGAAATTTAGTAATATTTTAAATATTTTACATGTAAAATAACTTGAAATGGGCAATAAAAAAATAGCTTTCAAACAACACAGGTATTTTTGTTTTGTTTTTGTAAAATTATGTGATGTAACAATCCACTATGGTGCATTTGATCTTGATTACATTGTTAGGAAAGTTAGGCAATGCACATTTAATATCTAAACACACCTCTAGTGGATTTTTATAAGTTGAATGACCATTTTAATATCATTTGACTTTATAAACAATTTATTTTATGTTCAGGTGTACATGTGCAGGTTTAATAAGTAGATAAATTTATGTCACAGAGGTTTGTTGTACAAGATTTTGTCACCCACTAAGTCTAGTACCCAATAGTTATTTTTTCTGCCCCTCTCCCTCCTCCCACCCTTCACCCTCAAGTTGGCCTCAGTGTCTGTTGTTTCCTTCTTTGTGTCTCTGTGTTCTCATCATTTAGCTCCCACTTATGTGAGGATGTAGTATTTGGTTTTCTGTTCCTGCATTAGTTTGCTAAGGATAACGGCCTGTAGCTCCATCCCTGTTCCTGCGAAGGACATGATCTTGTTCATTTTTATGGCTGATAGTATTCTGTGGTGTACGTGTACCACATTTAAAGGCATTAGACATTTAGGTTGATTCCATGTCTTTGATATTGTGAATAGTGGTGCAGTGAAAATACATGTGCATTGTCTTTATTGTAGCATGATTTATATTCCTTTGGTTATATACCTAGTATTGAGATTTCTGGGTCAAATGGTAGTTCTGTTTTTAGCTCTTTGAGGAACCACCACACTGTTGTCCACAATGGTTGAACTAATTTACACTCCCAGGCAACAGTATATAAGCATTTGCTCCCTTTTCACCAGAAACTTCACTGGCATTTATTATTTATTTTTACTTTCTAATAATAGCCATTCTGACTGGTGTGAGATAGTATCTTATTGTGGTTTCGATTTGCATTTCTCTGATGATCAATGATGTTGAGCTTTTTTTCATATGTTTGTTGGCCACATGTATGTCTTCTCTGAAAAGCTTCTGTTTATGTCCTTTGCCTACTATATTCAATTAAGTTGTTTGTTGTTTTCATATAAATTTAAGTTCCCTATAGATGCTGGATATTAGACCTTTGTCAGATAGACAGTTTGCAAATATTTTTTCCCATTCTGTATGTTGTCTTTTTTTTCTGTTATTAATTTACGTTTGGTTATCTTTCTTTTCTCTTTTTGACAGACAAAATTTCAGATACTATTCCATTTATTTCCAAGAGCATTTAAAAATACTAATGAGAACTTTAAATATTTGGCAACATAAAGAGAGATATCTGATATGGCTTGGTTGTATCCCTACCCAAATCTCAACTTGAATTGTATCTCCTAAATTCCCACATGTTGGGGGAGGGACTCAGAGGGAGGGACTCAGAGGGAGGTAGTTGAATCATGGGGGCCAGTTGTTCCCATGCTATTCTCGTGATAGTGAATAAGTCTCACAAGATCTGGTGGATATATCAGGGGTTTCTGCTTTTACTTCCTCCTCATTTTTCTCTTGCCATTGTCATGTAAGAAGTGCCTTTCATCACCTGCCATGATTCAAAATCACAACCACAATGCGGCCTCCCAGCCATGTGAAACTGTAAGTCCAAATAAACCTCTTTTTGGTCCCAGTTTCGGGTATATCTTTATCAGTAGCATGAAAATGAGCTAATACAGTAAGTTGGTACCAGTGGAGTGGGCTGTTGCTGAAAAGATACCCAAAAATGTGGAAGCAACTTTGGAACTGGGTAACAGGCAGAGGTTGGAACAGTTTGGAGAGCTCAGTAGAAGACAGGAAAATGTGGGAGATACTTTGTCACTGGCTTTGACAAAAATGCTGATAGTGATGTGAACAATAAGGTCCAGACTGAGGTGGTCTTAGATGGAGATGAGGAACTTGTTGGGAACTGGGGCAAAGGTGACTCTTGTTATGTTTCAGCAAAGAGACTAGTGGCATTGTGCCTTTGCCCTAGAGATTTGTGGAACTTTGAACTTGAGAGAGATGATTTAGGGTATCTGGCAGAAGAAATTTCTAAGCAGCAAAGCATTCAAAAGGTGACTTTGGTGCTGTTAAATCATTCAATTTTAAAAGGGAAACAGCTTAAAATTCAGAGAATTTGCAGCCTGATGATGTAGTAGCCAAGAAAAACCCATTTTTGAGGAGAAATTTAAGGGGCTGCAGAAATTTGCATAAGTAGCAAGGAGCCTAATGTTAATTCCCAAGACCATGGGGAGAGGCCGTGTTGGAGATTTTCATGGCAGCTCCTCCCATCACGGGCCTAGAGGCCCAGGAGTAAAAGGCAGTTTTGTGGGCTAGGCCCAGGGTCCCCGTGCTGTGTGCAGCCTAGGGACTTGCTGTCCTGTGTCCCAGCTGCTCCAGCCATGGCTAAAACGGGCCAACACAGAACATTAGTAAAATATGTTGCTCGTTAGTAGATATAGGAATTCCACAAGGGTTTTTAAAGGACTCATATTAGATAATTCTATTGCACAGTACCTTTAAAAATAAGCATTCTTTTGTGTTTAAATTCGCCCTCTGGTGGTTGGTATATTGCAGAACATTCTAGGTGCTTTGTTTACTCACTGATGGGTGCTGAAGACACCGGCTTTTCCAAACTCGCTATGTAAAAAGAGCTTACGAACAGCAATTTGATTCAAAGACATAGCTACTTTTGGTATGACAAGCATGCTGATTTGTTTTCGGGAGTGGCATTAAGACATTGAGGAGACATTTAAGCCCTGCCAAGCCATTTCTTGCCGCGGCTTCTGGCAGGATATGCAAGTATGTACAATATTTAAAACAAATCATTACTATGTTCTTTTAAAACTTATAAAGGTCTTTCACACAGCATTGCATTTATTCTTCCGAAATTGAACACAAATGTGGTGGAGACGGGACTGGGCGGGTGGAAATTCACTTATAAGTCCTGATTGGCTAAGCCCTGGTCACGAGACTGTAAAAGAGCACTGTCTGTCTCTCAGAGCGACTCCCACAGCGTCCTTAGCAACCAGCCTCCGTTCTCAGCGGCCCACGGCAGCGGTGAGTGATTAAGAGGTCTTGCTTCTGATGATTTGGGAGTTAAGATTATTGTCACGTTCACCGTCCCAGGGCAATTGGAAGACCCACAAAGATCCGCACAGGGGAATACGGAGCCTCCTTTCTTAGGGTCCCATAGCTTCGTTAGAAGAAACTTCTACTACTCGCACCCCCAGGCCAGGCTTGCCATCTGGGCCCCTCCTAAGAGCTTAAGCGGTCCACCTGGAACAACCACCAGGTCAATTGATAGGGGAGGCTTTTTGCTGGCGAAAATAAAGGAGGTGGGAAGTTTCTTACTGCTATGAATAGGGAAATTCATTTAATCTCCTTTGGACTCACTTGTCCTGGGGAAACCCTGAATTCAGAAGACCAGTCTTCATACATCCTTCTGTGGTTGGTGAAACTGCACCTTTTAAATATTTATTTATTTATTTAGCATGAAGACTCTTTTGGACTTCAAATAGTTCAAAAATTTGGCACCGCGCGCGGGCGCGCGCGCGTGCGCGCGTGTGTGTGTGTGTGAGAGAGAGAGAGAGAGGAGTACATTGGAGATATGTAATAAAACAACTTTTAAAAGCTGTTAATCTTGAGAAAAATATCCAGCTTGTCTATTAGGAAATATTTTTAGAAGGGGATAAAACTGAAATAGTAGTCTCTTATTTACCTTACCCTGTTAACAGTATGTCTGAACAAATCCTATCATTTGGTTGGTCAAATCATTTGCTTCTTCAGGTTAGAGTCTAAATCTTGTATTCTCTAATGCATGTTACCTTTCCAAAGTCTTGATATAATTTTAATGTTATCTGTTTTTCAGAAAATTTCTTTTAAAGTATATATTTTCAACCTTATTTTAACTGGAGCTTTAAAAAATGCATGAAGAATTAACAGTAAAACTAAAATAAATAAATAAATAAATAAAAATCTGGGTGTGTGCCAGGTTGCAGATGAACTGCCAAGCACCCAGGCAGATTGCTGGAGCCATTGCATAAGCTGAAACATTTCTCTTTAAAGTATAAACATTCGACCAGGCGTGGTGGCTCACGCCTGTAATCCAAGCACTTTGGAGGCCAAGGTGGAAGGATTACCTGAGGTCGGGAGTTCAAGACCAGCCTGACCAACATGGTGAAACCCCGTCTTTATATATATATATATATATAAAAGTATAAACATTCTTGGTTGGGCAATCCACATACATACTTTATTCAAAGTAGCAGATTTTTATTTCACTAAGACCTATTCTGCATGAACCCTTATGATCTTAATGAGTAGTGCTATATTCTTACTGAACATCTGATTCATTATCAGAATCATTGTCATGATAAATTTGATGAGTGTTCCTGTCTTGAAGTTCGTTGCCCATCCAGAGCTCCTGGTAAAGTGACTGCTCACAAATGCTTAACATTTTTCCAAAATGTGTCCTGTATGTAATCCAGGAGATGATGATCTAAAGGTTTCTCTAGTCAATACATTTAGAAAAAACTACATGTTGCACTGCTACTCAGAGAGATTTACAGTATGTATGAGCATGTTAACACTGAGAAATCTTAGTGTATGCAAACCTACTTAATTTTGTCTAATCCAGTGGTTTCCCAAAGTTATTTCACAACAGAAAGCTTTTTGAGGTAATTTCATCCCAAGAAGCTGTATTTTACAGGATGTATTTTAGAAATTAGTGTTCTAAACTATGTGTCACACTTTTTATTTTTGCTTATATTGCCATAAAAGCAGTGAATTCATTTCTTTAAAATTTTTCCTACTGACTCATTATAATAGCAAAGAAAATAAATCTCTTTTAAAGATATACCACCTTAGTAAATTATTTTATTTCTATTACTTTCATTGCATTTTCAGCAGTAGTATAATAAATCACTTGCTAAATCTATATTTACTTTAGGGTTACTAGATTCTTACTACAACATGACAAGTTTTTTTGTTGAAACCGTATTTTTGACATTATTTATTATGTAGCAGGTGCTCTCTACCTATTTGGTGAAAAAATAAATAAAAGATAATTAAGTTCTCTTTTAGATAGCAAGATGACTGTTCTATCACCATTCTTAAGTCTAACATCCAGGGAGGTAAAATAAATCGAGAAGGAACAAGGGAGAAGGTACTGTGCCTCTATTATGAAAGTGAGCTTTACCAACATCCCCTACTAAGCTTTAGCTAGAACTCGTAGTTGCAAAGAAAGCTTCAGGATAAATGTTTTTTAGCCAAGGACTTTGCCGCTGCCAACAAAATTAGGGTTGCTTTAATAAAACAACGGAAGAGTGAATATTGGATAGGAAGCTAGTGGTACCAAGAGATATAGCAGTCCCAAGGAGTATAGATGATAATGTATATAGGGAAAGTTGTATAAACAGAGGTAATACTTTACTAATAGCTAACAGTCTATACAGATTTTGAGATTTGCAAGATACTCATTTAGCATCTAATTTAAACATAATGGTACCCGTGGATAATAATCTCAGTAGGCCCCCAAATATAAACAACTTGTGAACAACATGCTAGTCAAGAAGTAGCCATGATTTACTATATTTGAACTCTATTACATTGATAAAAAAATAATAGGTATTTTGACAAACAGGAAAACACACAACCCTACTTGTCTCTTGTATTTGAGGTATGTTTCTGATTGAACACATAATCTTTAAGTTATGTGTCAACTGGTCTAATGCCTTAAAGGAATTTCAATTAAAAACAATAACCACTGCCAAAATTCACAAAGGAGAAAATAGATGATCTGAATAGATCTATAACTATTAAAGAAATGGATCAATAATTAATAGCCTTCCAAAACAGAAGGTACCAGGCCCAGATAGGTTCACTGGTGAATTTCACCAAATATTTAAGGAAGAAATTATATCAACTATCTACAAGCTTCTTTCAGAAGATAGAAGAACAGGAAATACTTAACTCATTCTGTGAGGCCAGCATTATCCTAATATCAAAATAAGACAGACATTATAAGAAAATAAAACTACAAACCAATATCTCTTATGAAAATATATTGAAATACCCTCAACAAAATATTAGAATATTGAATTCAACAGAATATAAAAAGAATTAACTCTGTGACTCCTTCTGCTTCTGGATTTGTTCACTTTCACTAACATACAAACAGATACACAAACAAAAAATACTATGGCTATGGTAGCCAGCCTCTAAGATGCTCCCAATAATCTTTGCCTCTTGACGTTCATACTGTTTTGTAGTCCCTACTGAGATTGAATCATAGCCAGTCTGTATGAGCAATAAAATGTGGTGGTAGGAAAGTAATGACACAGGCTTTGCAAGCCTAGGTGTAAAGGTACTGAAGCTTTTATCTTGGTTTCTTGGATTGTTCTCTCTGGCAGAAGCCAGTATCCATGAGATCACAGGAGAAGCTCTGAGGAGACACCCATGTGAAGAGCAGCTGAGGCCTCCTACAACAGCCAGTGTTAACTTGACAGCCATGTAGTGAATGAACCACTCTAGAAGTGAATCCTACAATCCTGCTTGTCTATTTGGTGACTGAAATTCAGTCTGAACTATTCTGGAAGTGAATCCTACAATCCTAATTGTCTATTAGGTGACTACAATCCTAGTCAGATCTTCAGGTGACTGAAACCCCTAGCTGACTGACTGAACCTGCCATTTGACTGCAACTTCATGAGAAACCCTGAGCCAGCTATACCCAGCCATACCACTAACAAATTCCTAATCCAGAGAAACTGTGAGATGTAAAAAATCATTATTATTTTTTAAGGCAGTTAGTTTTGGAGTGATTTGTTATACAAATTAGGTAATTAATACAATAGCCAAGTCTTTTGAGAGTTTATTTTTCTAAAGATGTAGAGGGAAAGGTGATTTCATTGTATAATAACTTTTATTTCTGCCATGTCCTTTTTTCTCTCATTCTGTCCTCCATTTCTACCCCACCACATCTCTATCTTCTGCAACCTCCCACTTAACCCCCAACCCCGACAGACAATGTTTTATATAATATCAGTGGAATATCACCCTGGCATTCAGCTCTCTAATGGTTTTGCTGCTGCAGAAATAATATTTTATGTGTTTTAAGAAGTGATTTTAACTATCAAGGACAGTGCCACCTGCTAGGCAACATCTGTAAATGCATAGATGTGCTTCTGCTTCTCTGCCATACTGCCTCTTCTGAGATTTCTAAGCCACTATGGGATTCTGATGAATAAAATTATATTTCTCCTCTTGTTTTAAACTATATCTTTCTTATTCGGAGGTCTAATGTACAATACAGGTAAAAATGGAGCTGCTCTGGTCAGTCTAGGGAAGCAGTTCCATCCCTCTTACTTCACACACACACACACACACACACACTATGCAGACTCACACATGTGATAGTTTATGAGTCATTTCTGTGGAACATAGTTTGAAATTCAAAATTTGAGATCAGTATTTCTCAAGGCAGGAGAGGTTGTGATACTGCCATCTTGAGAGCAACAGTTCTTAATTATGAGGTACTCTCTCAGAATTGAGGAATATATTTAGCAACCCTGGACCCTGGGCACTGAATGTCCTTTTTCAGAACCCTAGACATTATGACAAACAGAAGCACATCCATGCATTTCTAGATGTTACCTAGAAGGTAGTACTTCCCATGATAGAATCACTTCTTAAAACACACACACACAAAAAGGTTTCTGCAGCAGCCAGACCATTAGAAAGCTGAATGCCAGGGCTACACTTCATTGGTTTCACACGAAATCTATCAGTGTTTGTTGTAATGTCATATGTTTATATTGAGTATGAAAGATTGCCCCATGAAACTGTTTATTATTTTTACCTTCAGGAGGTTATTCATTACGTTATATTCTATCTTTCTTATCATGGCTTTGGAACAATTGTCTTATAACTTTACAGGGAATAACTTCTTCCCCTGCAACTGGTTTGTTTTTAATCAGATAGGCTCAGTAAATTGTAGCTTTGAACATTTTTCAAAGATGAATGTATACTATACCTTTAGCAAGTGAGTATAGGTGAATTTCTGGCATAGATTTTGTATGTTGATCTCACTGTATCTCTCTTACTTTCTGACCCTACTTTATTCTTACCTATTTTCTTTTTGCCAGCTTAAAGTTTAATTTTCTCTTATATTTATTTTTGGAACTTATCTGAAAGAACTTTATAAATGACAGTGCATCAACAATTGAGCATGCATTAATGTAGAGTGGTATATTAATAGGAAGAAGTATAATATAGCACAAAACAGTCAAGATTCAAGTCCAGAAAGTGTATAGATTTTATCTGAAGTAATTTGGAATAAATTTAGTTGAAAGCAAGCTGTTCTGTGTGAGAAGTTGGGCCAAATGTTGATGGACAAAAGTGAATGTAGTAAAGTGGGAGGAAAATCTTGAAGACTGGCATCAAAATAACTCTTAAACAGTGCACTTGAGTCATTCCATTTTCCCCCCAAACTCAACATGAGGTAAGCTGAACTTGGTGCAGATGTGACCAAGATGATGGGACTCCCTCTCCCCTAAGCTTCCAATCAAGAGTTACTGTATCTTACTAGTAGGGGCAGTCTGCTAGCATTTCTAATTCCTCTTCATCTCCAAATTTAAAAGACTAATTTCCTGGTGCTTGTGGCTGAGAGGTTAGGGCTCTCTTACTTTACCCAGTCTTCATGCATAAGAAGGAGGTTCAGCAAGATAAGAATATTGATACCCTAATTCCCCCTGTTGCAGCTGATTATAGGAGAGAGATTTTACAAGAGAAGACGTAAGCCAAGAAGATTGAAAGCTACTGCCCTGCCCAGCTCCTAGAATAGTGACTTGGAGAATTTGCCCAGGGAAAAAGGCAGTCTAAGAAAAAAACTCTGAAATCCTCCCCAAAGAAAGTAACTTTATTTGAAACATAAGGTTCAAGCCTAATGCTGCTCTTGAAAATAATAGCTCCTCTAAATTAAGAGCAACAAGCTAAACTGCAGGACATCTAGTTTACCAGAGAGAACCGGAACAAGGGACAACTAATAAGAGCCCTCAAAACTGTCTCTGCTTGAATTTAATTGAATCAGACTGCTGAACAATTTATACTCTAGAGCATTTTAAAAAACAATGCAGTAATTAGTTGATAATTATAGGAGACCAGCGGACTGGCATGTAACACAGAATGAGGCACACAGCTTAACAGAGAAAGTAGAGAAAGACGATCAAAGAGAGCCTTGCCAAATTCACTGTCATCCCAAGGTGACAGTTTGAATGTCCATGGTTGTACCCTCTGAAGAGTGGCATCAAAAGCATCAAAGAGTGGAAAAAACATAATTTACTAAAATATCCTGGCCAAGTCACAAAACAAGCAAACAATAACAAAGCTCAGAAGAGGGAGGAAGCAAATCTGTACCCAGAATTGCTACAATATATGCCCTAAAATAATCAGTTTTCAACAAAAAAATTATAAGACATCTAAATAAGCAGGAAAATGTGACTAATATACAGGTGGGTAAAAAGCTGCAAAAAGTTCATGGAAAAGGGACCAGATGTCAAATTTGTTAAAGACTTTGAAGTAGCTATTGTAAATATGTCCAGAGAACTAAAGGAAACCCTATTTACAGAGGTAAAGGAAGATATGAACATAATGTCTGATCAAACAGAGAATGTCAATAAAGAGAAAAGGTTGAAATTTTATACACACTCATAAATATATGTGTGTATATATATATATATATATATATATATGTATGCACACACACACACACACAGAATCATGTGCTGCATAGCATTTCAGTCAAAGATAATTGCATATATGACAGGGATCTCATAAGACTATCATGGCAGACCATAAAGGCTAAGTGTGTAGTAGACTCTACTATCTAGGTTTGTGTAAGTAAGACACTTTGATTTTTGCACAATGACAAAATCACCTAACAACTCATTTCTAAGAACATATCTCCATCATTAAGTGAAACATAACTATATAAATGAACTATATTTCATTAACTAAATGGAAATTCTGGAGTTGAAATTTATTAGAGGGTCTCAATAGTAGATTTGAACTGGCAGGCTAAATAATCAGTGTACTTGAAGATAGAATAATAGAGTTGAGTGCAATCCAAAGAAAAGAGAAAAAACAAAATGAAAAATGAATGAATAGAACCCTTAGGAAAGTGTGGGACACCTTGAAGCACACCAACTTTCATGTAATGGGAGTGTTAGAAGGAGAAGAGAAAGAGAAAGGAGTAGAAAAAATATTCAAGGGATAATAGCAAAAACTTCACAAACACTGAAAAATATTAATCTTCACATCAAAGAAGCTCAGTGAACTCCAATTAGGATAAATATAAAAAAGATCCACTCTCAGTCATTTCATCAGAAAAATACTGGAAGCTAACTGCAAAGAGAAAATCTGGAAAGCAGCAAGAGAAAATGACTCATCATATACAAAGAACAGACATAAGATTAACAGCTATCTGGAATTGATTCTCATCAATATAATTCTTCAATTTAAAATTTTTACCTTAAAATATATTATGTTTTGAAAACCCCATAATAATTCCTGGTATGGATACAATTCTTAGTCACTTACTTTAAAGCCTTGGAGGTAGACTTTTAGAATTCAGATTTTTTATGATATTTAAAACGGTAACACAGAATATCCCCAGTGAAGTCTATTTAGCACAGCACTGTATAATCAAATACATAAACACATTTGCAAACAAATATATGTAGATTTATACTAAATTGGACAAATATGTATAAATTTCAATATTATAGTTTATCTATATAGGAATAAACTGATAAGTGAAATAGTTGGTTAATTGGACCAAAAAATTCAGATACTTCTTAATTCAAAGAAAAATATTCAATATACTTTTAAACACATACAGAATCAAACTAAAGACCTTGTATTAGTCTATTCTCACTGCTATACAGACATTACCTGAGACTGGGTAATTTTTAAAGGAAAGAGGTGTAATTAACTCACAGTTCCACATGGCTGGGGAGGCCTGAGGAAACGCAATTGTGACAGAAGGTGAAGCGGGAGGAAGGACCTTCTTCACATGGTGGCAGGAGATAGGAGAGTGAGGAGTGAAAGAGAAGAGTCCCTTATAAAACAATCGGCTCTTGTGAGAACATCTTCACTATCATGAGAACAGTATGGAAGAAACTGCCCCAATATTCAATCACCTACCACCAAGTTCCTCTTGTAACATGTGAGGATTATGGAGATTACATTCAAGATGAGATTTGGGTGGGGACACAGAGCCAAATCGTATCAGACCTGTATATAAAGACAATGACTTTTAAGTCATACTTCAGGTTGCTTAAGAACACTGGGCAAGAGGATGCATCAGTTGTGCCATCTTTGTTGTCAGGTGGGATTTGAGTGTCTTCCTTTTTTTTTTTTTTTTTTGAGACAGAGTCTAGCTTTGTCTGTTGCCCAGGCTAGAGTGCAGTGGCATGATCTCGGCTCACTGCAACCTCCACCTCCTGGGTTCAAGAGATTCTCCTGCCTCAGCCTCCCAAGTAGCTGGGACTACAGGTGCCCACCACCATGACCAGCTAATTTGTTGTATTTTTTTTTGTTAGAGACAGGGTTTCACTGTGTTAGCCAGGATGGCCTCGGTCTCCTGACCTCGTGGTCCACCCACCTCAGCCTCCCAAAGTGCTGGGAAGGATTTGAGTATCTTATGATGGGATGAAAATAGAATTACTGAGTAATGAGTTAATACTTTGATAGCTGGCCTTTTAAATGACTTTTTCAATATCATGTCAAATCAACATGGGTCCAAGTATTAGCAACAGAGTAAATGGCATCATTAATACTGAACTCATTCAGATCTTGGATTCTTGGACCTCTGTTAACTACAGCTAGCCCACAGTTAAAGAAAAGTTTATATTTTTATTAATAGAATATAAAATTTCATGGCCATATGTCTTTGTCGCAGATGTTACATTGTGTGTGTGTATGGGGGTGGTGGGCTAATAAATACTGAAAATGTTACTTTTTACAGAGAGGATCAGGAGAGGATAAAAGCAGTTGTCTGAGAAGAATAAATTTTACAGTTTTTTTTTTTCTAGTCCAGATTGCCTGTAATGATCTCACGTCCCTGGTACAAAGTGGTCTTTCAACTAGTCCAGAAATAGTTATCTGATTATCCCTATTTTATTGTGTGCTTAGCGATGCATACATAAATTGCTATATACTTCATATACTGTGTACACTGGTTTTTTCTAATTACTGCCCAGTTTATCCTATACCATTGGTACACACACACAAAGCCAATAAGTAATTAGTATCCTTGAAACCTGTAGCTTTCCTTTCCTCAGTCATAGTTAATGTTCTTCTAAAACAGCACAGGTACAGAACTGTTTCTTCAAGTTTAGGACTAAGGTTTTGTTGGCAAAAAGAGTCACACTCTGTAAAACAGAGATCCCCAACTGATGCTGTGGCCTGTTAGTAACCACAGCAAGAGGTGAGCGGTGGGTGAGCAAATGAAGTTTCGTTTTATTTACAGCTGCTCCCCATTACTTACATTACCACTTGAGCTCCACCTCCTGTCAGATCAGCAGCAGCATTAGATTTTCATAGGAGCATAAACCCTATTGCAAAGTGTGCATGCAAGAGATCTTGGTTGCAAGCTCCTTATGAGAATCTAATGCCTGATGATCTGTCACAGTTTCCCATCACCCCTAGAAAGAACCATCTGGTTGCAAGGAAACAAGCTTAAGGCTCCCACTGATTCTACATTATGGGGAGTTGTATAATTATTTCATTATTAATTACAATGTAATAATAATCTAAATAAAGTGCACCACAAATGGAATGCATTTGAATCATCCTGAAACCATTCCCCACCCTGTCTGTAGAAAAATTTTCTTCCACAAAACTGGTCTCTGGTGCCAAAAAGGTTGGAGTCCACTGCTGTAGAATATTTGAAGAGATGTATTCTGAACCAAATATGGGTGTCCTTGACCCATGACAGCCCTTAAGAGATCCTGAGAATATGTGCCCAAGGTGGCCAGGGTACAGCTTGGTTTTATACATTTTAGGGAGACGTGAGACATCAATCAAATACAATTAGGATATACATTGGTTTGCTCTAGAAAAATGGGACAACTCAAAGCTGGGGGTGGTGGGTTCTAGGTCATAGTTAGATTTAAAAATTTTCTGATTGGCAGTTGGTTGAAGAGTTATTGTCAGTAGAAAGGAATGTCTGGTTTATAATAAGAGGTTATAGCAACCAAAGTTTTATCATGTGGATGAATCTTCCAAGTAGCTGGCTTCAGAGAGAATAGATTGTAAATTTTCTTATCAGACTTAAGGTCTGTGTTGATGTTAAATGCTGGCTAGCTTTCCCTGAATTCCAAAAGGGAGGAGGGTATAATGAGGTATGTCTGACCCCTGTTTCCCTTTGTATCATGGCCTGAACCAGTCTTTCAGGTTAACTCTGGAGTGCCCTGGCTGAGAGGAAGGAGTCCATTCAGATGGTTGGGGTTGGAGGGGGACTTAGAATTTTATTTTTGGTTTGCAGCTTTCATCAGACATCACCTTAGAAAATGTATTAATGTAATTGTCAGCAGAATGTTTTATCATAAAGGTATTCAGACATTTTATATCAAGAAGCTTCTTAACTTTCTACAGCCAATCTTTTGAATATTTACACTGACAGTGTTCAGTTCTTCATGAGCAATTCTGTCTTGTTTAGTGAGCCACAAATCAATCATTTCCTCTATTCATACAGTTTAGTATTATTTCATATATTCACTGGTCATTTACATTTAGTCTCAATACCTTTGCTTGTTTTTCTTAGTCCTTTTTATTAAAAAAAATTACATTTCTTCAGCTTAGAGATTTTTTTTCATAATTTAATTACTGTTTCATCTCTAATGATTTCTTTACTCCTTCACGAATGACCTAAATACATTGATTTAGGCTTGGTTAGATTACAAAAGCAAATAAAGGCCTTCATGTTCTTTTATGGTTTTGAATAGAAGGAATTGTATTTTTTGCTACTTTCAAATTTTAGGTATATTGTTCATTAGAAAATGATATTTATGTTATTTGAATGCAGGATCAAAATAGACAAAGAACCCTGTTAAGAGACAGATATGTGTAAAATATGTCTTATTCATATTTAAATTAAAATTTGTCTAGTATACATATACAGAATGTAATATTAATCAAACATTTTTTCTTGAGTAATTATTCTTCTAAAATCACCCCAGTCTTATCATGGAATTTAGCATCTTCAAATGTGGTAATATTGGTTTACAGATTAGTCCTTTTCCTGTAGATTTAATTTCTTAAGAAAAGGCACTATATTTTAATTATCTTTGTATCTCTAAATACAGGAATTTCACACATCATTAACACTTTCATGTTTTGCTAAAACTGAACCAAATTGAGTTTTCTAAATGGCAGTCACTTATAATTTGAATTCTATTTGGTAGTGCTAAATATAAACTGGTCAAAAGCAATTCTTTTCTTTTAGTATGTGTGTGTGTGTGTGTGTGTGTGTGTGTGTGTGTATGTGTGTGTGTGTATTTTACATTGTATGTTGGACATTGTGTCAGCTAAAAGGTTAAATAACAGACACTATACCTTAAAGAAATTTTAAGTTAATTTTATTCTAAGCCAATTTTGAGGATTAATAACCCTGGAAACACAAACTCGCCCCAAACTGAGACTATGTCCTCGAGTGGGTTGTATGAGACACAGTTCTGTTACATAGAAAATAGGAGAAGGGGAGCAGTGAAATAAAGGTGACATTCTTTCCATTTTGATTGGTGCTCAGAGACTTTATACACAAGATAAAGCAAATATGTAGTTACCACTGTATATAAAGTAAAAGATTAATGAGCATATAGGTGTCCTAGTGTCTGAAGGGAGATGATTGATTATATCCTGTTTAATCTCATGGACAAGGTTGTAATCAGTATATGTCAATGAAATATTTGACACACTCTAGTCCTGCAGCAAGGAGTTCCAACTTGCCAAATTATACACTCAGTTAACAGACAAGATGAACTTCCTGTGGCTCAAAAGTAAAAGTAGACCCAAAAGTCCATGGCAGGGTAAGGGGTGTGGTCACACTCTCTGTTTTTAGAAAGTATTGCAAAATTTGTTTTTCTGCAACCAAGTCAAAGAACAGTTCCTGAAAACAACTGCTGCTGGGAATTCTTCAACTGACCATCAGTGACTACCTGATGCCAACCACCTGGAACCAGCCAATTAAGAGAGGCTGGTGATATGGGGTTTAAGTCTGTCCAATCAAGACTGTTCCTCATTGCCCTGACGACAGTTGTTTGCCCTGCAGTTTGCTTTTATAATTTCTAACTCTGCCACCCAGCTTAGGAGTGCACTTCTATTTCCCAACCTGAAGATTGACTTTTTGTTTTTTTAAGGAAGGTAAAGCTGTCTTTTCTCTCCATAGATCCTCACGGTCTTTTGTTAACAAGCTTTAGTTTATAGGCCTAGTTTTTATTACCTATATGTCAAATCTGTAGCCATCTTGGGTCACTTAAATTTTTTTTTCAAATTTTGAAATAAATAGCTTTATTGCTTTAGCTCATAAACTTAAATCTTACTTTTTGTTCTGTGGGCACATAGTAGGTGTATATATTTGTGGGACACATGATATATTTTCATACAGGCTGCAATGCATAATAATCACAGTATGCTAAATGGGGAAATCTATCTCCTCAGCATATATACTTTGAGTTCAGACAATCCAATTATACTCCTTAGTTATTTTTAAATGTATAATTAACTTATTATTGACTATAGTAACCCCATTGTGCTATCAAATACTAGGTCTTATTCATTCTTTATATATATGTATTATACTTATTAACCATCCTTACTTCTGTCCCACTTCCTATCTTTCCCAGCATATAGAAACAGTTCTTGTACTATCTTCATGAGTTCAACTATTTTGATTCTTAGATCTCACAAATCAGTGAAAACGTGATGGTTTTCTGTGGCTGGTTTTTTTCACTTAAGATAATGATTGTCTATGTTTTTGCAAATTACAGGATCTTATTCTTTTTTATGGTTGAATAGTACTCCATTGTGTGTAAATACATTTTCTTTATCCACTCGTCTGTTGATGGACACTTAGGTTGCTTCCAAATCTTGGCTATTGTGAACAGTGCTATGACGAACATGAGAGTGCAGATATCTCTTTGATATACTAATTTCCATTATTTGGGGTATACATAGCAGTTATATTGCTAGATGTTATGGTAGCTCTATGATTAAGAACCTCCAAAGTGTTCTCCATACCAGTTGTACTAATATATGTTCCCACCAACTCACAAGGTATGAGTTCCCTTTTCTCCACATCCTCTCCAGAATTTGTTATTATATGTCTTTTGGACAAAAAACAGTTTAAGTGGGGTGAGAATATATCTCCTTGAGTGGGCTGTACAAAACACAATATATGTTCTGGTATGTAGAAAATGGGAGAAGGGGAGCAGTGAAACAAAGGTGATGTTCTTTCAATTTTGATTGGTGCTCAGGGACTTTATACATGAGATAAAGCAAAGATGCCGTTACCATTGCATATTGGTTAAAAGATTTTGATTTGCATATCTCTGATGATTAATGCTGTTGAACACCTTTTTATATGACTTTGCCTTTCGTGTGACTTCTTTTGAAAAACATCTATCCAAATATTTTGTCCAGTTTTTCATTAGATTATTAGATTTTTTCCCTCTGTAGAGTTGTTTGAGCTCCTTATATATTCTGGTTATTAACCCCTTATACTATCTCTATTGAGATAGATACTTGACAACTGTTATCTCTCATTCTTTGGGTTGTCTCTTTGTTGATTGTTTTCTTTGCTGTGTAGAAGCTTTTTAACTTGATGTGATCACATATGTCCACTTTTGCTTTGGTTGCCTGTGTTTGTAGGGTATTACTCAATAAATTTTGCCCAGAATCTGGAGCGTTTCTTCAAGATTTTATTGTAGAAGTTTCAGTTTGATTCTTTTCTTTTCTTTTTTTTTTCTTTTAGAGAGAGAAACAAGTAGAATAAAAGAGAAAAAAGAGAGAAAGAGGGAGAGAGAACGAAAATCTTGCTCTATTGCTCAGGATTTCATTTAAATCTGTAAAATGCTTATGCAATTACTAAAAAGTGATTTATTTCCTATTATGTGATCACTTTT
>CAUYQU010089535.1:0-22419 GCA_963574635.1 Cheracebus regulus
ATGGGGAGAAATGCCAGATATAGGTGAAGGGGAGGAAGGCAACAAATTACACTGCCACGTGTGTACCTATGCAACAATATTGTATGTTCTTCACATGTACCCCAAAACCTAAAATGCAATAAAAAATAATAATAATAATAAAAAAATTCTTGCGATTTTAAGTCAATGGATACTTGCAGTGGCAAATGTAACATAACATCTTTTAAAAATAGCCATATATATCAAGTTAAAAATAAAAGTCAAAACTTACTGAAGACCATGCTATACTCTCTTCCTGTGTCTGCAGGATCCTCAAACATAGCAGTATTCTACAAGCTCTTAGAGTCAATATTAGTTTAATGGTGCAAAATGAAACTAGTAAATACTATTGAGAATAAATATATATACAATAACCTAAAGGATAAAAATTCAGGAAGTGAAGACAATTCTGCAGGGGAATAATCATTGCAATAAATCATTGGGTTACATGAGTGGAAAGACAAGACTGCACATGGCATCCTCATGGAACGAAGGCATTGATAAACAGAAAGGATATGGAACAACAGGGAAAAGAAACACAGGCAATAGCAGAGAAGTCGAGAAATAATCCACATTTATTCCTCTAGGGTCCTTTCTCCATCTCACAGGAAGTACTTTGGTTTTAGATTATGAACCACCAAGGTATGTGCAATATTTTCAGTTCCAGGGGAGCCCATATATGACTTTACTGAGGAGTCTTTTATATCCCATTTGTCCCATTGCTAAAGCCAGGCTTTTTCTCTTTTAAGCCAGAAGCAAATGATTAACGTCTGTTTCTCTAAGCAAGGGAGACAAGTTAGTATCATGTGCCCCGTGAGAGTTTTGAATTTTAAATATGTGATAAATCATTAGGTAGCACAGCTCATTCTCTCCTTTACTAATGGACAGTAACAGAATTCTGTTTCCCTGGAGATAAACATAGACTTGTGTCAGTGCAGATGTAGGATAACCCTACTCTTGCAAGCTGATAAAAGGCTGAATGATGTGAAATAAATGAATAACTTAAGTCTCAGGCTCAGTGTGCAAGTTATTTTATAGGTGCTATGGCCCCTGTCATGTCATGCTGAAGTACCTAAGGAAATCAAAACTAACCTTTATATTAGCTATAATACAGTACGGGCAGGTAGTATTTAATCTCAAATTTAAAAAGACACTTAGTATAACTAAATCTATTAAACTACTAACTAATGACCAAAGTAAGATATAATAAATAATACCTACAATTCACCTGAATACTCTTCAGACACATGTTTATAAAGCTACAGCATTAAATGGTGCTTTTATACCTTGACTAGGGGTCAGAGGCATGGCATTCCTACCAGAAAGGTATGAAATACCCAATTGTTCCACATCCACACCATTATTCAACATTCTTTTAACTTTTAGATATTCTGATTTGAATATCTAAAACTTACACTAGGTGTTTGTTGGTTTGTTTTTGATAGAGTTTTGCTCTGTCGCCCATGCTGGAATGCAGTGACACAATCATAGTTCACTGTAGCCTCCACCTCCTGGGCTCAGGTGATCCTTCTGCCTCTGCCTTCTGAGTAGAAAGGACTGCAGGTGTGTGTTACCACATTCAGCTATATTTTTTTAAGTTTTGCAGAAGTGGGATTCTGCCATATTGCCCAGGCTGGTCATGAACTCCTGGCCTCAAGTGAGTCTCCCACCTTAGCTTCCCAAATGTTGGGATTACGGGTATGAACTACTGTGCCTGGCGGTACATTGGTCTTAAGAATAAAATTTCAAGAGAGGTGACCTTATAGAGTTCATTTAGACTATATTTTACTTTGTTATTATAAATTTAGGCAATTTCTTAATCATTACTCCTATAAATTTTCTGGAGTAAAATGCATAAAACTGTATGCATTAAGACTTTAAGTAGTAAACGTAAAGCATTAATTTACATTACTGACTTTAAAACAATGTTTAAAAGTTAACAAATAGGATTATATATGAGTTAAAGTCCATCAGGATTGTGTGTGTGTGTGTGTGTGTACGTGTGTGTATGAGTGAGAGAAAGGAAGGAGATAAAATGTAAGTTAAAATCAATATCTTTGCTATTTTAGAACTACTGTAAGAAGTAATATAAAGTCTAAGTAATAGTCAAATAAGAAGAAAATTAATTAAGCCTGAATTACTGTTGGTTTGTCAAAAAAAAAACAAAGTTAAATGTTAACATCAAAACAGTATTGGATAATTTCCTATTCCATATGAATATCTTTATTATTTGAGAAATATGTTCCAATATAACCAACTTATAATATCCCAGAGCTACATATTCAAAATTGAAAATATACCAAGCAAACTCTTAATTTAAGAGGATTAATGAAATTGGAAGTTTAATTGATTTTTTTAAATTAAATATAGCAGTTTATTATAGAAAAATGAACATTTTATAAAATATTCTACCTATTGTAGCAGGAGCGGCCACGGGAAACAGATCTCTCGGACACCGAATACAGGAGGAAGGAATTTATTCACAGGTGGGAGCCAGGCGGCATGGGTGCCTAATATCCAAGCTCGTCTAACAAAGGGAAGTTCAGCCTTTATATAGGCTTATACTTTAGATGTTACACGTGGAAGAATCTTAGGTTCATAGTTGTAGGACTCACATATGAAAAGGTTTCGGTTTACAGTTTCAGGAATCACATATGAAAGGGTTCCAGTTTACAGTTTTAAGTAAAAACAATGCCTTCTGGAGAGTTTCCCCAAGGCCTAGCCTGTCACCTATAGGAAGGTAAAACCAGAGGCGCCAGTTAGTCAACCTTTTCTTCTATTGAAATGCAGCATGATAGTCAAAGGGGAAGTTGATCTGAGAAGCCTGGGTCTCCCTCTTCATCATGAGCTGGGTGCCATGGCTCATACCTGTAATCCCAGCAATTTGGGAGGTCAAGGAGGGCGGATTACCCTAGGTCAGAAGTTTGAGACCAGACTGACCAATATGGCAAAACCCTGTCTCTACTAAAAATACGAAAATTAGCCACAGGTTGCAGGCACTGTAACCCCAAGCTACTCAGGAGGCTGAGTCAGGAGAATCACTTGAACCCAGGAGGCAGAGGTTGCAGTGAGCCGAGATCATGCCATTGTACTCCATCCTGGGTAATAGAGTGGGATTCTGTCTCAAAAATAAATAAATAAAAGAAAATAAATAAAATATAAAAGAAAATTCTACCTATATTTTTATGAACACAGAAATTTCAGATAGAGTGCACAAAAAAGTCTTTGCTTTCTCATACTGTGGTCTCATTTTCAAATGCAATAGCTTCACATGGATCTACAGTGAAATATATTCTCAACCCCTCACTTTGGGGGTTGGAGTATTGGGAGGTGGGTACAAAGAATACCAAATGCTTTACTCAACCAGCTAAGTAAATAAGATGTAGGAAAACATAATTAAAACACATATAAACTTTAATTAATAGCTTTCCACAAAAATGGTTAATATAAAATATATTGAAATTTCAATTATTTCTAGATGATTTTGAGCTTATATTATCATTGATCACCCCTCCTTTATTTGGCCCCTTACAACTTCTAAAATTTATTTAAAATAATTATAGATTTGATATTTGAAGAGCCCTCTTGTTTAAATCACACTCTGAAGTCTTTAGAATCACTACTAGAATAACTCATTTTAATTAAAAGTACTTATTCAGATATATTTGGGGGGAAAAAAGCCTTAATTACTTGGTGAAATAACACCTGCACATTTTAAAATTAGAAAGTAAAAACAATCCTATTTAGCAATGTACTAAATATTTGCAAGGTTTATTCCAACAGTTCTAGGCTTTATGATGTGACAATTTTTATTCCATTCCCTTAATCTGACAATATGGACCATCCAGACTCAGCTGACAAACTGGAAAGAAATCTCAGCTTCTTTTTTTTTTTTTTTTTTTTTTTTTTGAGACAGACTCTCACACTGTCACAAGGCTGAGTGCAGCAGTGCAATCTTGATTGACTGCAACCTCTGCCTCACGGGTTCAAGCAGTTCTCTTGCCTCAGCCTCTCTAGTAGCTGGGATTACAAGCCCAGCCACCAAGCCCACTTAATTTTTGTATTTTTACTAAAGACGGGTTTTACCATGTTGGCCAGGATGGTCTCAGTCTTGACCTCGTGATCCACCTGCTTCGGCCTCCCAAAGTGCTGGGATTATAGGCATGAGCCACCACGCCCCACCAGAAATCTCAGATTCTTTAAACAATTAGAACACGTGGACACAGGGAGGGGAGCATCACACACTGCGGTCAGTAGGGGAAGGGGGCTAGGGGAGGGACAGCAGGGATGGGGAGGGTGAGGAGGGATAATGAGGGGAGAAATACTAGACATAGGTGATCGGGGGATGAAGGCAGTAAACCACCTTGCCATGTATGTACCTATGCAACAATCCCGCATGATCTGCACATGTACCCCAGAATCTAAATTACAATTTAAAAAAAAGAAAAAAAAAGTTGAATTATATGTTTAAAAGCCCATGAGGCAAGAGTTACACACTTGAGTAAAGTTACCAGGTTTCATACACCACAATATAATAAAAATAGTGACTTATAAAGGGTAAGAAGAGGCAGACCTGTTGACAACAGCAAAATAGACACTGGATAGATCAAAAAATAATTTTCATTTTTTTGAATGGAAAACAAATATTAGAATTCCATGGCTAGGATACTCAATTTAGGAAGTAACTAGTATAAATATGGCTACTGTCAGAGTAAACATTTTTCCTTAAAAAGTTAAACTTTAGTTATATGGAAATTGATGCACATAAAATATGTTCACTGACCAGGTGTGTTGGTTCTTGATTTTAATTACAGTTACTTTGAGGTCTGAGGTGAGAGGATTGCTTGAGCTCGAGAGGTCAAGGCTGCAGTGAGCTGTGACTACCACTGTTCTCCAGACTGGGTGGCAGAATAAGACCCTGCCAAATAAATAAATAAGAAGAATAAAATAAAATATTACATTCAGTATTACTGTTGTGTAACATTTTTCTGGAGTAACCATCTATATTTTCTAATGCTTAGATAAACTATAATTAAAATATAAACATAAATTGTTTCTTCCCTTTGACAATGAAATAATTCAATCATTTTTTACTCACCTGAGAACTAGCTGGCCATTCATGTAGGTAGAAGGATTTATTCTCCATAGATTTGCATTGTGAGTTTGGAGATAAGTTCAAAGAGATTTTAAAACATTGAGAATGCACACTACTGAAAAATACTGTCATGAAGAATGCTTTCTTTCCATGTAAAGTCATGGGTCATGGTCTGTACTAGGCTAGGTGATCCTACATACCTAAAAATATCAATATTTTAGGGCTTCTCTTCCCAGTTCTTCCCGGAGTAGGGAAAAGCTGGGTTGAGAGGGCGAAAAAAAAAAAAGAAAGAAAAATATATATATATATATCAATATTTTTAATGAACAAATTTTTTTTCCAGTGTGAAACAACTGTGACAAGACATTGTTTCTTGCCTCATCTCGTATCTACTATTTTCATTCCTTATTCTAGTCTTATTTTTTGTGGCATTTAGAGAACACTTTGCATAATTGGCACATTTTTCAAAAATTTTTTAATTCTCACATCTCTACAAGGTAGATATTTTAATGATCTCCATATCAAATATATGAAAGCTGAGGCACATAGGTAAGTGAATGGACCAAGGTAGTACAGTTAGAAAGTGGATTGTCCAGAATTAAAATACAAGTAGTTGCCCCCAGGGTTTGTACTCTTAACCTGAAAATATATGGACTCTACATTTAAAATATTTACAGACTGTCTTAGAAATTTAATCCTTACTGCCAAGCGAGATCACTTCCAAGTAAACAAACAAACAAGAAATAATTTGATAGAGAAAAAATCAATCCCCACATATTTAGAAATTTGGATCACATTTTATAAATATCATTTCTTCTAATCATTGTTCTATGAACTTAATTTTACTTTGTCATTAACGCACAACATTTTTTCAAATGTTTTTCCAGTTTTCAATACTCCTACAATATTTAGAGGCTTCTTACGATGTTTTGTTTTGGCCTGAATATGCCAGATTATATAAACAAATTAAACTCTATTAGATGGTAGTATGGCCCAAGAATCCGGAAATATGAAAATTTTACCAAAACCATAGCTTTCTTTCTCCAGAAGGTCCTCAGTGGATTAAAGATCCACTTGAAAAGAATGACAAAGAAAGTAAAAACACTTGTGGTTGTTGAGCTTGACCCTCATGAGCTAAAAAATGTGGTAAAACAGACTAAAGTGTAACAATAAGGGATCAAACCACCTGCTTCCCACACTCAAACATGAATCATAAAATGTTACTCTTCAGGTGATCCATATAGAGAAGAAGCACTGATGACATGAAAAGAAGAAGAAGAAAAATGTCCTCCCCAGCTATTTTCTGGGAATGCTGCAAACATTCTGCATTCAGCATCCTGAAATATGATCAATTGGATTGGGTATCTAAAACGCCTAGAGGAAAACACAACACAACACAACACACTTCTTTCTCCATCTTTGAGGCTTGAATATTAGATGGGTCTCTTTTCATCCCTGAGCGAGACCACCTACAACTTTGTGTCAGCCTCCACCTCTTGCTTGCACAGGGCCCACAGATCCACCAAGTTCATCTTTTCTGCAGAAATGTTGTTCTATTTTCTCCTATAAGCATAGTTGCTGTTCTGAACTCTTACTCCCCCAAGGAATTTCCTTCTTGGCCTCTATCTTCCCAGGCTTTTGGATCTGTCTTCCTCTTGCCCTGTATCCTGTCCCTATCCCTAGACAAGAATAGGCAATAAATGTCTTTAATCTTCCCAGGGATACCCAGAAAGACCCTCCAGCCTAAAGAGGGAGAAACAAAGATCATCCTCTGCATGTCCTTCAGGGAACCACCAGACAGGTCAAAGCCATGAACTTCATTTTAAGACAAATCCGTATTAACTCTCTGTTACCCACAAGCCACAACAGGAATGCTGACCCTGGTCCCACAGAACGCAGTTGCTGGCTGGGGAATGGAGGATGTCAGGCTCGTAGGTGCCTTTTTAAGAAAATTCAGCTGCCCTTTTCTCCTTAAACAGCCGCTTGTATACTGCCAACTTTAGATTAGATTACAGAGTTCTGAAAGAGTTAATTCCATCAGTCTTTGCCAGTTGATGTCAAATGCAGGGACTGATTCTTTGCACTGAGTGCCGTACTCCACCATTTTCTGTATGTCACAGTCTGTGGTCTACATTATTTATTTACTTTTATTGGCCTGTGAATATTGGTTAGTTTTTTAGTTCCAAAAGAGAATCTATTTATATAATTGTTGAATGAGCTATCAAAATAACATAACATTATACACATAACTACACCTCCAAAATGAAATTTATGTATGCAAATGTGTTTCTCTTTTACTTTCATATGATTCAAAAAGGTTTTTTAAACATTCACTAAGCACATAGTGTTGTGATTCCATTTGAACTATTTTCAATATACTGCCTTGATACACAATTCAACACATTACTTCATTTGTTTTTAATGTACTGTTTTAAATTATTGATTTAATTTTACTTTGATAAATCATTTTATTTGATTCCAATCAATAAAACCAATAAAACATGGGAGATCTGTGGGCTTTTTCCTTTTTTCCCTTTTTCAGCTTTGAAAGAATGCCTACATTATTTAGCTTCTGACCCTTTGGCTTGCAACACTCAAACTTTTTATTTGTGTTATAATATATCCTATTGCCACATCTGCAAAGTCCTTTTTAGCATGTAAAGCAACATTTGTAGGTTCTGGGGATTAGGATATGATTATCTTTGAGAGACATTATTCAACCTACCACAAAAACAATCTGTAAAGAAACTTAACTATAATTTAAAAAGTAGCAAAAATAAAAACCAAGAAAACAAGAATCATCAATAACAATAGAATACATATCTTAAATAATTTTAAACTATACTGTAAGTTTATGGTGTTAGAAATTTTGTATTTATGTTTAAATCCATATACTTGTTACTCTAAGATGTATCACTATTACAATAGATGTTCCTAAACACCCTCCAGATCAAAGCAAATGCCTGCATTGTTCTTCTGTTTATTTGATTACATAGTGACAGAATTGCTAGCACCAGAAAAATTAAATTGCCCTAATTCAGCAGAGTCAGCCAGTTACATATAGTAAAATACTTTATGGGCATTACAGGTTAATTTATTTCAGAGAAACATGCTAACGTACCTCAGGCAAATCCATTTAGTAAATGAACTCTGTGGCTAGGAGAAATGGAATTTGATATTGACTAATCTGAGCCATTCAGTTGTCTGCTGAGAAGAAATTGGAAAATTGACTTTTATATTTGGAGAATTTTGATGGGAGTATGAATGCTCCTGGATGTGAAGCAAAAGAATTTGTGATATAGAAATGAAAAAGTTTGCCATTAACATAGCCATCTCAAACTGTTTCATGTGTGTACTGTTATGTTTTTCTTCCAATTCTCCTTTATCTCCCACCTAGAATGTAAACTCTATCAGAACAGAACACTTGTCTTCCTTATTCATTATTTTAGTGCCTAATTAATATTAGGCATTCAATAAATAACCAATTAATGCTTTCAGTTGATTTTTGTTAAATGTCAGTGAGTTTTGAATTGCCACAAACTTGCTCATGAAAGCCTCATCAAAGCAAAAAAAAATCTGTATCTGTCTCAATTGGTTTTCCTCACCTCAGAAATATATTTAAGAATGTTATATTATGGCATAGTTTTTATTTATTCTATACTTGTTACCAACACTGATATTTGCTTTGATAATATAAATATTGTATTTAATTATTACTAACATCTCTAATCTTTTTCAGGACAGCAAAGTCTCCAGTTAAAATCTCTCATCTCCCTAGGTTTCCTTGCAACTTGATGTAGCTATATGACATCATTCTATCATTCTGACCAGTGTTATAAACAAAAATGTATTGGTTGGGGATTCCAGAAAGTTATTATCATCCTAACGTTAAAAAAATTAATATGTCCATATATTTTGGTTTTTATCTTCCAATTTTATGTTTTACTAAAATTTGAACTCAGTTCCTAGGTGTGGAGAAGCCATTTTTAAACCAAAAGGCTAAAAGCTCCATCATAAAGAAAGTAAAGACACAGCCAGTATGTGCCTGGGTCATTGACGACTTTGTGGAGTAGCTGCACCAGCCATGGGATGTATATGTCTGCACTCCTTGCCACTTGAGGAAGACTACCACTTATTCACTGAGCAAGATTTCTGTTATATGCAGCAACACGTGTCCAAATGATGACTAAGAAGAAAATCTTACATGGTGGGTATCCAGTTCACATAATTGTTTTAAAGAAAGAGAAAAGAAACACAAACACTGGATCAACAGTCCAAGACATGTTTATTTTGGAGAACAAACCTAAGAAGGGATTCTGGCTGATTTTGGACAGGAATGCTCTCTTTTACAGACAGAGTATTGTGAGAGCTTGGAATGTTTCTGTGTCGGGGAGAAGTTTAAGGAGTGATTAGAATGCCTCTGGTCAGAGGGGAGGTTATCTTGGGGCTAACATGTCTCTGGTCAAGGAGACATTTGGTCGAAGATGTTATTTGTGGTTTATGGTCACGCTGACCTCAGTCATTAGGCTGATGCCCCTTGCATTTAGGCAGTTTTTGATCAAGGTGAAACTTAAAATGCCAGTACTTGTCCAAGATAGCAATAGTTAGTCCCTGCTCTGTCAATAATGAGGAACTCGGCCAATAATCTGCTCAAAAACCCCGAAGAGACTCTAGGCTCAGACTGTTCATTTTATCAAAATGGCTTCAAATAGAAAACTAATATTTCTTATCCAGTTAAATTCTCAATTTTCTATAATTTGAACATATAATTAAAATAGCTACCTATAACAACCAAATATAAAGAAACGGGACTATGGTCTGGTTAAAATATTGTGTTCTTTTAAAATATTGTGTAGAGTTATCAAATATTTAGACATGAGTGAATTATTAGAGTTGGGGGTAAAAATCTGACATAAAGCATAATATTTGTTCACATTACTGCAGTTGTTTTCTTTCTTCTGAAAGTAGTGATTGATTTGAATTTATAAATTTGAAGTTATAATTCACTAATATATATTTAAATCTGAGGGTTTTTTTAAATTAATTAAACATGATTCATGTGGTCCTGTATAAGCTGATAATTCTTCCCTTCAGGTATATATATTTTTTTCATTAGTTCTTTATTTTTCTTCTCTATATGCTGTATTCTTTCTTTTGAAATTAACATATGATCACCTGGATAATTTGTCTAAATATTTTACCTCTTCTTTAGTAAAGTGTTAGAATTTTTGTTTCACGTTGTGGTAAGATTTTTCAACTTGATCTTCCAGTTCCCCTGTTCAATATTAGGTGAAATGTATGATGTGTCTCACGTATTTTATTGTGTTACTGTATTCACAGTTTTGTTAATTTTAATTTTTAGGAATTATTTAGTCACTTCAACTTTCCTTTTTCAATAGAATTCTAATAATATTTATGCAATATTTTCTTTCTTTTTTTTTTTGGAGACTGAGTCTTGCTCTATCACCCAGACTGGAGTGCAGTGGAACAATCTTGGCTCACTGCAACCTCCACCTCCCAGGTTCAAGTGATACTCCTGTCTCAGCCACCCAAGTAGCTGAGATTACAAGTGCTCACCACCATGCCCAGCTAAGTTTTGTATTTTTTGTAGAGGTGGGGTTTCATCATGTTGACCAGACTGGTCTCGAACTCCTGACGTCAAGTGATCTGCCTGCCTCTGCCTCCCAAAGTGCTGAGATTATAGGTGTGAGCCACTGCACCCAGCCGTATTTATTCAATATTTTATTGAATAACCCTGAGATTTGGCTCCCCACATTAACTCATTCATTGAAACAGCATTATGTTTGCGTAATTTTTTTTCAGGATCCTTAGTCTACTATTTTTTTATAAACATTTATAGATTATCATATAAATTGAAAACATCTAGAAGCTTGTTTGTATTTTCTTACTTATTCCATATAATAATTGCTCAGTTTGCTTTATAGGATTCTCTCACATAGTCTGAATCTAATGAAAAGGGTCATTTGATAAGTGGGTGATGACTCGAAGATGTTACATATCAAGTGAAGACTTAGTAGTCGCTTTGTATCCAAGGTTCTGCTAAAATCCTCAAATACACCAGTTTCAGCTATCCTCCAACTTTTACTGTTGGGATATTATAGGAGCCTGTGTTTAAGTAAACTCTACAGAGTACATTTTCAAATTTTAAAACTTTTAATTTTGAAATAATTTGACATGTAAAATTTGTAGAACTAGCATACAGAATTTTCATATTCCCATACCTACATTCCACAAATATAAATATGTATATATGTATATGAGGTTAAGGCTTCTCTTTCCTTTAGAATTTTGTGGATATTTTGGGTTCAGTTTCAGTATATAAGATATAGATGTGAAAATACAGATCAAAATCAGGCAATAATGTTAAATTACATCAAATATAGTATGAAGATATATATATATGCATATGATAAATATATATACATGTATCTACACACTATACTCACATGCAGATAAATGATAGAGATGTATATACTTTTTTTCTGAAACTTTTGTCCCTTTACTTTGAAATAATTCAGTGTGTATGTGTCAAAAACAAAGATGGCCAGGCGTAGTGGCTCATTGGCTATAATCCCAGGACTTTGGGAGGCCAAGGCAGGTGGATCACAAGGTCAAGTTCAAGACCATCCTGGCCAACATAGGACAACTCCATCTCTACTAAAATTACAAAAAATTAGCTAGGTGTGGTGGTGCACACCTGTAGTCACAGCTACTCAGGAGGCTGAGGCAGGAGAATTGCTTTAACCGGGGAGGCGGAGGTTGAAGTGAGCTGAGATCATACCACTGCACTCCATCCAGCCTGGCAACAAAGCAAGACTCCATCTCAAAACAAATTAAAAAACCCAAAGACATTCTTCTATAATCATAGTATTTTCAGACAAATATAACTTAACAAAATAGCACAAATATTTCTGTATACCTTTCTTCCAAATTTTCAAATGTTAACATTTTATCACACTTGCTTTAGAGTTTATTTTTGCTTTGTGAGAGTTTTGAGTGCAGGCTGCAGACTGGATGTCAGTTTATCTCTAAAAACACACTCTTACATTTGTATTTGCAAATTAAGTAAGAATACCATCTGGAATAGCCATGGAAAATTATCAAAAATTAACATACCAATGTTAATTAATATGGACATTAATAACATATAATCTAATCTACACATATAATTAATGAAGCCAGTTGTGTCACAAATACAATTTTTCTGGTCTAGAGTTTCATCCAGTATATGTGTAACAACCTTCTCTCTGCTATCATGCAAGCAAAACTGTGTTCCTGTGAGGTTGGGAAGCTGTTATCAATGGAGATTCTGATACTCATGTTAAGGTGAGTAAACAGAATGAGGAATGAGAAATGATAGTTTGCAGACTTGCTTTAAAGGAAAGAAGCACTGAATCAGCCCTCTAGCTGTTGACACTCATATTAGGAAAAAAGAGAGAGAGAAAATTAAGGAACTAACAATTAGGGGGTGTAACATTTATGCAAATGAAAATATCCATTATTTCCACTAGTCCTTTGCTTTATGGGTTCAAGTTTTTGTGTCTTGCAGAGAAAGAGGGGTGCTTACCAATACTTTCATACTATATTTGTTTTGATTTAATCTAACTTAATTGCCTCACTTTGATCCATTTATTCCATCCTTGTGACTGACATCTTATCCTGAAACTGAACCTAGAACTTCTACAAAATTCTGCTGAAGGGAGTTGTTTCCACGGTATATATTCTTGGCTTTGTTTTCTTGCATACATTTCATCATGTACATTTTATTTCTCCAAGTAATTAATTCAAATCTATTTTACTGCTTACAACAATCCTCCCTGTACCCTGCTCTCATCTCACTATTAAACCATTCTTCTTCACAGAAGTTCTGTACTTTTACTTCAATGAAGACTTCATAACCATGGAAGGAAAGTGTATGTGTCATTTATAACAACTTGAGATTTGAGTTTACTCTATTTTTACATAAAACAAAATAATACCTTATTAATGTTCATTTGATGGCATTTAGTTTAAATACAATGAATAAAAGGGAAAATTGCTTCGATATCATCTTTCATACTCTACTAATGGTATCTAAAATTTCAATAGATAAAATATCAGTTATATAATCATGAAGTCAGAATATCGATTTATAGGAAAACGCGTGGATCAAAAATGCTAAGCCACTTAGCATACAGGGTACATTCGGACTAATTTTCATTGCCATCCTTTAATTTTAGTCAGAAAGATCTCAACAGGTATCCAGAGCTACAATGAAACAACCTTTTTAAGCAAGTCCTCAATTACATACCACACATGTTACAGGATTCTTTCTTTCAGTGCTGCTTCACTAGCCAGAAATCTCTGTGGCTGCCATGACCTGTAAGCAGGGACTTGTACAGGCCTACCAGGGATGCTCTGCTCACTAAGCCCAGCAGCTACCAGCCCAGATTCCATGCCCACCCAGTGTCCACACAGCCTACAGCTGACCTGCCTGTGCCACAAGCAGCTTCTGCACTGTGCATCCGTGTCTAGATGAGGGGAACATGGTGGTGCTCCAAAACTCGGAAATGTCAGCAACTGTGGAGCCCCCAAGGGATGCTACATCTCTTGTTCAGGGAGTCCTGAGATCTGAGCCCCAAGAAATGTTGCAGTGTTGTAATTCATCAAGTGAGAGGGACTGGCACTCAGCGGCTTTTTCTTGCCCATTGCTCAATGAACAGTAGGGAATGGTACCCAGTGACTTCACTTCTTCATGTCGGCAGCATGGCAAACAAGGACATATTATAGCTCTCTTGTTTCTGCCACCCACAGCTCAGTGAGGTCTGGATTCTTGTCCTGTGACCAAGAGGAATAAGGTTTATGGACACCAGACAGTGAGTAAGGCAGACTATTTTATTGAGTGACACAGGGAAAGCTATCAACTGCAAGAGGGGACCCTAAAAGTGGGTTGTTCTTAGCAGTGAGGGGGGCCCAAAAGTGGGCAGCCCTTGGCTGCAAGAGGGCCCTGAAAGTGAGTAGCCCCAAGGAGGCTGAGTCCAGGATTTTTATGAGCTCAGAAATGGGGAATTATATGCTGAGTGGTCCATGGATGGTCTTTGGAAAAAGAACCATCCATTTAGTTGAAAGAAAAACATCATCCAGAAGGAACCAGTTGAATGAGAGAGAGGGTAAGATGTGGATAGAAGTTCCCACTCTGGTTGTAGACTCTGTATTTCTCATTGATTTCACAGGCATATACTAATTTAATAATTTTAGGAATTAGTTTATAAAATTGAAACAAAACAACACAGTAAAGCAGTGTGTATCTATGCATGTTTCTGTATTCCAAAGTCACACATTTAGGGAAACTTTAACTTTAAAATAGGACACATTGTGGTAATGGCATGCAGAAACTATTGTGTGCCTATATGTAACACACTCACACATGTGTTTTTTATTTATATTGATATATGTACACAACCACACACACACACATGTATATGTGCTAGAGAAAGAATTTGAGAAATTGATTACTCAGAAAAACAACCTGTAGTGGGCCAAAGTATACAGTTACAATCTAACCTCACATGCTTACATGCAGTCTATGACTGCAGGCAAGTTACTTAATCTTCTTTTAACTCTTTTTTTAACTCTTATTTAGAGAAAATGCTTATTCTATTGAATTAAGATTTGAGGAGAAAAATGTGTGTGGACAGAATATGTATAAAAAATATACATCAATTTCACATAATTTTGTGTCCCTTCTCTATCTCAATTCCATTCTTTGACATCCTGCTCTGTACCTGGGAAGCTCACTTGCATGGACTGCATGAAGATTTCCTTGCTGTGAGGCTTCTAGTTAAGGTTAAGCAATGAGAGTGTCAGCCCAAGACTGGAATATTAAGAGGGGAGAGATACTAGTGTGTTTTTCCTACATGTCTTTCAGGTTAACAAGGATCGCTTGTGTTATTCTACTGAAAGACCTAACTCCTGTCCTACAGCCATTCTCTCCATGGATTTGAGTAATGACTCTCTCCCATTGACCTTAGTGTTAAACATGATAATGCCTTCGAAATTTAGCTCTGTGATATCACTACTCCATGTCTTGTTGATATTCTTAACTTTGACTGTATATGTATTAATACTTCCTTTGTTGATTTTTTTTAAATCATTAGAGTTGTTGTACATATTGGCTTACTCAATTACAGTTCCCGTTTATGCCTCTTGTTCTGGTGTACTTATTAATGTCAGATTAGCAGGGATTGAACAGTAGGTGATATGTTCACCTTCTGAATAGCCTCACTTGAGTAGGCCATTTCTTTCCTGACATAACCCTGACAGGTATAGACCACTGCAAAAATATATTTAATAATAATTCAGTAAATAGTATGAAAACATAATTATTTTAGCTCTTAATAAACAGATTATTAATAAAATATGCATCCAGAAATCATTGAGATATTAAACCTGAATAAAGTTTTATATCCCCAAGTAAAAGTTATTTGGTATTAAAATGATGAGGGCTCAAATTTGATTTGTTGTTTAATTCAGACTCAGCTGCAGAAGTGGAAATGTTCTCAGAATTACTTTATGCAACTCATGAAGCGACCTTGTCACTGCAGAGGATGCCTGATTAATGAGACTTTTTAATATTTTTATAGGCAAATTTTCTCATTATATTCATATATTATTACCATTTTCTATGTGGTTTATTTTATTTTTTTGTCATAAAGTGTAGAATGGCAAGAAAAATCTCATAACAATGTGTATAATTTAATGCTAAGAGATTCAAAGGTATTTATTTAAATCTTCACAATTTTGAAAAACAGAATCAATGGGCTCATGGATGTTTCCATATTATTAATCCAATTGTGTAGAGAATTTGCTTCCGAAGAGCTAATAACATACTTTGTTTATTTGTTCTAGCTGTCAGGAGGCTCTGAAAAATGGACCTCAGCTTATTTTTACTAGTACTTTTTGCTGATTTAAACCTCTTACTGTGAAGTGGTTCCCTGAAGTTAACCTTTTTACATAGCAGCAATTCATATCCTGCTAATTTTTTCTACAATGAATTCATATATTTTCATGTACATTTTCTTTTATATTACATTTACTTCCTATTACCAGTTGATTTTGTCCCCTCAAAAAGATATGTTGAAATCCTAATCCCCAGTACTTCAAAATATTACTTTCTTTGGAAATAGGATCTTTGCAGAGATAATCATGTCAAAATTAGGTTATAAAGGTGGACCCTAGTTCAATATCACTGGTGTCCTTTTTAAAAGTTGGAAATTTGGACAAAGGGAGACATACAGAGAGGAAAAAGGATCTGAAGAGATATAGAGAGAAAACAGCCATCCATAAACCAAGGACTATGTCCTGGAACAGATCTTTTCCTCACAACCCTAAAAGGGAGACAGGCACACAGTCAAGAACTGTAATACGATACATTTCTGTTGTTTAAGCAATCTAGTTTGTGGTACTTTATTAGGCATCCCTAAAAAACTAATACATTTCCAGAAAGGCATCAAATACTTTTAGTAAATCTGCGTATTTGGCCATTTTCATGCTGCTGATAAAGACATACCCATGACTGGGTAATGTATAAAGAAAAAGAAGTTTAAGGGACTCACAGTTCCACATGGCTGTGGAGGCCTCACCCTCATGGCGGAAAGCAAGGAGGAGCAAAAGCATGTCTTAATGGCACCAAGCAAGAGAAGAATGAGAGCCAAGCAAAAGGGAAAACCCCTTATAAAACCATTCGATTTCCTGAGACTTAATTCATGATCACAAAAACAGTATGGGGGGAAAACACTCCCATGATTCAATTATCTTCACCCCGTCCCTCCCACAACACGTGGGAATTATAGAAGCTATAATTCAAGATGAGAGTTGGGTGGGGAAACAGCCAAGCAATATCAGTCTATCTCTGATCTTTCAAGTAACCTAGGAAAGAAAGAAGCAAAATACGGTATAGATCTCATCTTTTGATTGATTAGAAGACAGATATGAACATTGTGGATTGTTTCTAATCATTCTATTCTACACAGACTATTTTTCAATATGACTGAAAATAAAGAACAGGCAATGCATTGATACAAATAATACTGAAAACATACCACAATTAATATATTGACAAAAATCTTCATGTGAAAATTGCAGGAATGTTCTTATATAAACACTTTATTAATATCTAAGTTCATTTTTCAGCATCTGCTAATAGAAAAATAGCTTATTGTTGTTTATGCTTGTTCTCACCAAAATCACCTTAAAACTTGGGTAACATTCAAAATAAACGTTAAAACTTGGATAACATTCAAAACTTGGATAACATTCAAAATCGTTGAAAATAGAGTAAGGTTACCATGGAACCCACAACTTCAGAATCAAAGATCCTGATGTGAAGGAAAACAAACTGGAGCAAGCCTGATTTTCCACAACACCTTTCTCCTTGAGACATTTGCAGATTGATAAGAGGCTGAGGATAGAGGGACCAAGAAATCAAGCAGAACAAAGGAAGCACAGTGCTTAAATGACAAAAGAAACTAAGGAAAGAAAGAAGAAAGAAAAAGAAAGATTGGATTTCATTATCTGCAAAACAGAAAAGACCTCCGTAAACATTCCAAACCTGCAGTTAAAATTTCAGAAGGGCTATATCCTAGAATGAGGTAAAGAAAAAGTCCTTAGGAATTATTAAATCTAGTCTCAAGACAACAAAATTCCAGACTGATTGAAGAGACTTATTGCTACAAAAACCACATCCCAGAAAGTCAGAGTCCATACTCACAGGATACTCTTAAAACATCATGCTCAAAGATTTTTCACAGGTGAATTCCATCAAGCTTTCCAAGCCCAGATAATATCATACCACATATTTTTTAACAAAATAAATTTAGAATATCTTTCAAATATTTTATGCAAGTACAATATTAATAACTAAAATGATTAAATAGCACAAAATAAAATTATAGCAACAGTAATTTTACATAATGATAATAAAGATATGCAAAATATATATAAAGAAAACTGGAACTCTACAAAGCATACCAAATGTCAACTTCAACAAAGTGGAAAGTTATCTCCTATTTTGAGGTGAAATGACAACATTGTAAAGGTTAATTGTTCCTATGTTTATATAATCCCAATGAAAATATTGGTTAGGTTTTTTGTGTTGTTTTTTATTGGTTTATTTCATGAAACTACACATTTGTACTAAAGTTATGATGAAGAGTGAAATATGTACAAATATCTAGGAAATCACTGAGGGGAAAAGGCTATGAGGATGGATAATTCCCTACCAGGTATTAAGTCATACATAAACATAGGTTCAATGTGGTAGTAGCTCAAAAATAAGCAAATAGATGAGGGAATAGAATAAAAATTCAATAAACAGATTCAAATACAATGGAGTATTTAGTATAACTGAAATTGGCATCTCTAATCACTAGGAAATAGAATAATTTTCTGTTTGAATGAAAGGGGAATTAATTATATAAGCCATTTTTTTTAAAAAGCAGCTGTATTACATACAATATGGATGTGCATTTATAATCACATGCAAGAATGAACTCCCACCAGATTGGAGAGTCTAGATGTAAGAAATAAATTTTAAAAAAATTAGAAGATAACATGGCATGTTTCTCTATATCACTATAAGGAAAATTTAAAACAGATTAAAACTTTAAAAATGTAAAATAAATCATAGGAAAAAAAACCTCTCTAAATAAAAGCATCTTTTAAGATTGAAAAAAAATGAGGCCAAAATCTGATAGAAAAATAAAGATACAAGCAGAAAATCATAAGAAGAATGTTAAAAGATATATAAAAATGACTTGTAAACATCAAGTCTTTATTTTCACTTAATACAAGAAAATAGGAGAAAGAAAATCAAAACTAGAAAGGGATACAATATCTGATCTATCAGTTTGTCAAAATGAAAAGATGACAATGTACTCTTTTGGCAAAACTCTAATAAAATATTGATATTCACTTGACTGATGCCAGGAATATAATGTAGTGCAACTCTTGAGGGAAATTAGTCAATATCTTTTAAAAATATGTATGATTTTACCTTTTGATTCAGCAATCCCACTTTCTAAGAATTTATACCGTGAGTGAATTTCTAATAATTTAAAAATATATCAGCACTGGAGTTATTCATTGTAGAAGTATTTATGATACAAAAAAATTAGACATAATTAAAATGCCCCTGTACATGCTGAATACTCTGTGGTCCATCAACACAACTCTGTACTAAGTAGCTATATAAAAGAATAAGTAGATATTAATAAATTTATATGTATTAATGTATCAGATATCTTAAGTGAAAAAACAAGGTACAAAAGAGTATCCATACCATGTTATATTTTTGGTAAAACATAGCAGCATAAGAAAATATGCAGATATTTGCTAAATTTTTGCAAAATGAAAATACAGAAAAGCAAATCAGAAACTTATGAAATTTGTTACCTGTGGGGGTAAGTAGGCATGAGAAGGACCGAAGAAAGAGTAACAAATCTGAGTTGTCTTCTTGAGTTACAGGTCTAGCAAAGTCCAGGAAAAAACTTCCTTTCCTTGCTCCATCTGGCTTAGATGTGGAGTAATCATTATATGCCCCAAGTGCTTTATTTTCCCTACTTGCACTTTTGCAAAAGTTTAACTTCACTAAACTTTCCTCAATCATTCCTTTTGAGTAGCCCATCAATTAATTGACAGAAGCAAAATTGACATAAGTGTCTTATCTACAAAGTACACACACACAAACTCACACCCACACCCATACATACCACACATATAAGAGATGGAATCCCACTCTGTAACATAGGCTGGAATGTCGTAGTGAGATCAGACCTCAAAGCAGCCTTGAACTCCTAGGTTCAAGCCATCCTCCTGCCTTAGCCTCCTGAGTAGCTGGGTCTATAGGCATGCAAAACCATATCCAAATAATTTTTAACTTTTTGTAGAGATGGGGTCTTGCTATGTTGCCCAGCCTGATTTCAACCTTCTGGCCTGAAGTGGTCACTCTGTCTTGGTCTTCCAAAGTGATGGGATTATAAGCATGAGCCACTGTATAGAGCCTACAAAAACATATTTATTTTACCAATCATTTCTATATTATTTTCGTCTTTGAGTGTTTATATTTTTGGTCTTCCTATCACTCTTTGTAAAATTGGTTAAAAGGAGGCTGAAGATTATGTATAATTTTTCTAGGATATTCCGGGGTTTGTGTAGTTACTTTAATTAGATTTCATGTCTAAGTTTTTGAAGATTGAAGTAATAATATGACAACGAGATTCTATTCTGCACTTGGAATTAGCATTTTTAATTTTTATTTTTAAAAATTAAATCTAGGAATGCTAGGAAACACAGGAAGCATATACATGGTAGAAAATGCTTTTAAGTTAATTAAGAGTTAGCTTGTAACTTAATTCTTAAACATGTTGGAACACAGAAAGAAACAAGAAACAGCACTAACAGAAAAATGAAGGAAAAAAGAAAAAGAATTTAAAATAACCGTGTTTTCAATATTTCTTATACCTTCTGGTCCCTGTTAAAATATTTTGCTTATACATTTAATGCTCTATAATAGTCACCACAATAAATTCACCAAATTTGTATTTTGTTAACTCATATACAGTTTACTTCACATTTTCTGCTAAGATGTTCATTTTGTTGAGTTTAGTTTTAGATGAATTATTTTTAGTTTAATTGGTCCTGTGCACTGGTAGGGAGTACCTAATTTTCAATTGTGTACCTAATTACACAAGCAATATAGTGTAAATGACAACATTAATCAGAAAACAGTATTCAAATCTGTTGGATACAAACCAATGTGATAAAAAATATGGATATTTGAAAATTCATTCCCATTCTCATTTTCATTCTAATTTTTAAACACAAAAGTAGAATTAAATAATCTATATAATATCAGAATTGATGGCAAATGTCAGCTCAAATCTAATTATAAAATATTATTAAGAAATTGGTGCGTAAGTACAATTTTAGTCTCCAAATTAAAATTTCAGGTTTTAAAGCTTGTTCTGAAAAAGGAGTTTGGCACATTGGCAGTATAATATTATTACAGCAGTCTGTGCAAACAGCCAGTACCCTCTAGTGTACATTATTAATAAAACTCTCAAGTAAAATGAGCAACATTGCCTTTCTCTTTAACGATTACCATTTCTCTAGACTGTGTGTTTGTTTTACTATTTTCAAGCATGTAATCAAGTAACGATTACCTAGTGAAATGATGAAACATGCTGATTATAAATACTTCTTAGCCATGGTGCAATCCATAGGAGTCCATTCCTTGGTGTACTTCTTATTCATGTTCATGTCAGTTGCAAATTTATATTGATGGAAGAATTAGATCTCAAAGTAGTTCTTATTCTAAAACTCTGTCACGGATTATTGATTTAACTGACATTTAAGCCAACATAGCATATCACAAGCATACACAAATCCTTACATATTCTTGTCAAAGTCAATAAAAAGTTAAGCACAGAAAGCGATTTAAAAAAATGTAAAGTAGAATGTTACATTAAGGTAGCTGCTTTCCTGTATCATCTGGATTAACCAAAATTCCTATCATTTCTGGCAAAATGTCTGGAAGCCTAATTGTGCACATTGGGACATCCTTAACACTACCCAGATGCTACACCTAGTACATACGGAAATATTTTTCTGATTTCAATATTAAGCAATTACTCTCAAGTTCACACTGGCTGTCCTATTTAAAGTAGCACAAGACAATCAAATAACATACAAGATTTGCACATTTGGGACTGGAAAAGAGACAGATGCAATCCAACAAGAAATCTAGCTTTCTTAATTTATTGTAAGAGTCAAAGAGCACTTTGAGATCATTATTTTGCAAAACAAAATCCCAACAGTGTCAAAGTAGTTTACCAGTTAATACGCTCAGCTACTTGCACTTTATTGTAACAATTACATTGTCTGGTTGTTATGTAGAGAGTAATATTTCAACAGCAAATTGGTTTTCAGAGGAAATTAAACATTCTTAAGAAAGTAGATTTATCACCTGAAGGAAATGACTGTTTATTTCTTGCATTTAAACAGACAACTATACAATGGAGTACTTTCATAAAAGGGTATAGCCTATGCCTACTTTTCATTTTTAGATAACAAATGCTATTATTTTTTAGAAAAACATTATAAGTTAGAAGCCATTGTTTAAAGGCTCTGAGAAAATAGATGAGTAAAGAAAAATAAGAAAAGTTCTTGGATAATAAAACTATATCAGTGTAGATTCCTGAACTTCAGCAGCAAAAAAAAAAAAAAAAAAAAAAAAAAAATATTAAATT
>CAUYQU010089536.1:0-30116 GCA_963574635.1 Cheracebus regulus
AAGGAGGGGTGAACCGGCCCAGGTTGGAAACGGAGCAGGTCAAAACTCCCGTGCTGATCAGTAGTGGGATTGCGCCTGTGAATAGCCACTGCACTCCAGCCTGGGCAACATAGCGAGACCCCGTCTCTAAAAAAAAAAAAATAAAAAAATAATAATAATAATAGGTGTTTGCGGAAACTTAGATAAGGCAGTAAAGTACTCAACAAACAAAAACCCCATCGTCCCAAAGATGACCTCTGAGATCATCTTTGCGCATACTCTGTTTTGGGGAGAAACACACATGGCTAGTGCGACGTTGCAAATGGGCCGCGTTTACAAAACCGTGACGGCTGTAACACACAGGGTGCACTGGCGGCGACACGGGGCTCTAACTCCCTTAGCCTATCCCGGGTTGTCTCCAACTTTTGGCCATTATTAATGACCATGGAGAGATCATTTCCTTAAGGTAAAACCTTAGAAGTGGGATAACCTTGTCAGTGAGAATGCATTTGGAAGCCTCTTGATAATGCCAGATTGGTCCCCAAAAAGGTGATTCCAGTTAACATCCTCACCTGACGTCTTAGCGGGCCAGGCTGAGGGTGTTGTGTTCTGCGATGGGAGGGGCTTGCATGTGGTGACCCCCACCTCCCTCCCCAGAGGACTCACTGGCCTGGGCTGGGTCTCTGGGGTGGGAGGGGCTCCTCTCAGCCTTTGTCTCTTTAGACCCAAAAGTCCAAAAGTGGCTGTGAAGGATGGAAGAGTGACAGCTTGGGCTGGGGCCATCTGGCCACCCCAAGGCTGCTGAGCCTGTCCACACTCGGCCACCTCCCCATGTCCACACCTTAGGAGGGCATTCCAGGTGGATGTGGCTGACCAGAACTGGCTGTGTCTGTGACTTTCTATATCCGCTTGCATGGGCTATCAAGATTGGCAGTGATGTTGCCACCTCCCCCAGGTGCCTGGACAGCAAGAGTGACAGAGCCCTGCTGGCCGTGCTGGTGGAGAAGCAGCAGCAAGCCCTCAGCAGATTCAAGAAGGAGCAGGTGGGGCAGCACAGGCCTGTCAGGTTGTGGGGGCGGCCCTGTCCTCTTCTTGCCTGGAATCTGAACATCCCCCAGCACCAGAGCTAAAGATTTCCCAAGCCCTTGCCACCCTCCAGGGCCACACGGGACCCTGCAGTACATGAGGAGTGTCCACGGCCTGAGGGTGGAGTGCGGCCCCATACACAAGAAGTGTCTGTGGCATCATGGCCAGGGTGGATGGTGGCCCTGTGGCACTGGCTCCAGGCCAGGCTCAGACTTTTGCTGGATGTCACCTTGGGCAAGTGGCTTTGTCCCTTGGAACCTTGGTTTCCTTCTTGGAACAGGAGAATAATTGTGGTATCTGTAAGCAGGGTTTGGGAGAGTTTGGTGCAGCCAGCACTCCCCTGGGTGGATGTGTGCCCGTGTACAACGTCAGAGGACTTTCCCCTCTGCTCCGAGCCCAATTCCCTCATCTGAAAAATGAGAAGCCTGATGTGTGCACGCATGGCGGCTGTTAGGGTGGAGTGGGCTACTCCCCAGACATGCCTGGCAGGGTGGGTCTCGGTCGGTGGCTGCTCCTGCCTTCGGGCCATTGTTGTCACCAGGCCAGGAGGAAGCAGACCCCCAGGGAGAGTCAGTGCTGGGCGCACGCGTGGAGGGGGACAGCTGACTGAGTCAGGGCTGTGCTTGCGGCGGAGAGCGAGACTGGGGAGCAAGCCTAAGAGCCAGGGAGAGGACCCTTGTTGGCCTCCGCTCAGGTCACAGGTTCAAGGGTCCCTCACAGGCCAGGCCCGCTGTGCCTGCACCCTCACTTCAGTGCCCAGGCTGTGGGGCAGGGGCTGGTGGCAACACCCTTGGTACAGATAAACCTGGCCGAGTAAGGCGGTCCACACCTGTAATTCCAGCACTTTGGGAGGCCAAGGTGGGAGGATTGCCTGAGCCCAGGAATGTGAGACCAGCCTGGGCAACACAGTGAGACCCTGTCACTACAAAAAATAAACCTGCCACTACAGGTGGCCGATACCTGTGGTCCCAGCTACTTGGTGGACTGAGGTGGGAGGATCGCTTGAGCTTGGGAGGTCAAGGCTGCGGTGAGCTGAGATTGCACCACTGCACTCCAGCCTGGGCAACACGGGGCAACAGAGTGAGACCTTGTTTCAAAAAAAAAAAGAAAAAAGAAAGTGAGGCTGGGGTGGGGGACTTACTTTGCCCAGGACTCTCCTCGGGGAAGTGGGGGTGTGCTGACTGGAATGCCCGGGATCCCCACCCTGCCCTGGATGCCCTGTACACGCTGGGACTTGGGGTGTCAGGTGTGGGGTTCCCAAGCAAGGGAGCTGGGGGCGGGACTGTCCCCAGGCAAGCTGTGTGCCTCCCCGACCTGCACGTCTCTGTAAGGTGGGGAGGGTGGCTGGCTCACTTGGAGGGTAGGGGCGAGGACGGAATGATCAGAGCTCTCTGAAGCATCTGCTCCAGGCTGGGCCGCAGGAGAGGGGACCCTAGCAACCTGATTCCAGAGCTGGCCGTGGGAGTCTCCGGCTGGCCTTGGGCAAGGACTTCTCACTCTGGGCCTCCTGTCTGCACCTCTCAGTGGGGGTGCAGGACTCCTGCTCAAAGGGGAGGCCCCATTTCAGCCTGGCATCCTGACGGGGAGCAAGCGGCCGGGGCACCGCACCAGCCCTACCGTGGCCACTGCCACGTGCAGCCCAGCACCGGCTTTTCCGAGGAGGAATGGGCAGAGGCGGCCACACTAGGCTCTCCTGACTGTTTCTCACAGGGTCTCAGCCCCAAAGTCAAGGCCACCTGGGAGGGAGGCTTAGAGACAAGCCTGAGGCCGGAGCCCTCCCCATGTCCCCTGACACCGTGCAGGCCCAGCAGCCCCGCCGGCCGCCACCCACAGAGCAGCCCTGCGAGCTCGAAGGACACACAGTGAGTTGGTTGGTCTGGGGGGTCCCGGGGGAGAGGTCTGGACCCTCATGTTGGCCTGAGAAGCCTCTCCCGAACAGGGCGGCCGGCAGTCACTCAGCCCCATCCCCACCTGTGCCTGGGAGGATGGAAGAGGGTGGGCGTTGAGGGCACCAGCGGGCCCAATGGGTCTGGGCAGAGGCTGGAGCTGCCCGGGCCTCATGGGGGGAGCCCCAGCAGCTGATGGCACTCTCCTGGCTCCGCAGCTGGCCAGAGCGTGGCCACGGGGAGGGACCCTCTCAGCCTGCTTCCTCGCCTGGGGAATAGGGACGGGGTGCTTTCCCTCCCACAGCTGTTGTGGGACACTGTGGGGCGCTGCTGGTGGACAGACCTGATTCAGGGGCCAGGGGTGGCACGTGTGGCCCTAGGCACCCCCTCCCAGGGTGGCATGGGGGCTGTTCGACTGGCTGGTGGCGGCTTGACCTTCTCTGAGGCCTGGCCATACGGCCGTTGGCTTTGGTTTGCACCTCGTTAGAGGGCACCAGGGGCTCTGCCTGGACTGTCCCATGGAGCAGGGAGGGTGTGATGACCGGGGTCAGCTGCCCGAGAGCCTGGCTGTGTGAGGAGCAGCTGCTTTTCCCATCACGGGCCTCCTGGCTTCCTGATGCTGGGAACGGCTCTTCCTGCCGGGCTCAAAATGGCCCTGGAGGGCGGAGGACTCATCTCCTCCAAGCTTGGGCTTGGCCTCAAGACTCTGTCAGGGAACCCCTAGAAGCAGCAAAGGTGAGGGGCAGTGCAGACGCAGCGGGAGCAGCCTTTGCAGGCCCTTGCTTGCCTAGGGGTGTGCTCCGAAGCTCCTTCCCAGCCCAGAGGAGCCTCTGCAGGGAGGGGAGTTGGCCACTCAGCCTCGGCTGTTAGCCCCGTGGGCTCTTCCCGAAGCTTTCAAAGAAGGCTGGGCACAGACTGATCGGGCATTCACGTTGTTACCAACGGCCAGTCCCAGGAGTCTCTGAAGAGGCTTCCAGGCTGACTGCCACCACGCTGTCCCCAGAGTTTGCTTATTGGGCTGGAGGAGGCAGGGGCTGGTAGCCGCGTGGTTGCAGGCCCGGACCCTGCGGTGGGGGTCAGCCCGTCCTCCTGGCAGAGGGGTATACCCTGGGCTCTGCTTGTCATGCCAGCGATGTGTAGCCTTGTCCACAGCTGGAAAATAGAGAAAAGTCAGGCATTCACAGGGAAACTTGGGCTCCCTGGGCCCCCACCCCCGAGAAATCGCCTGTGGTGTTTTGCTGGGGGTCCTGCCACGCGGGAGCAGGCGTGCTTCCCTCCTTCACTGCTTTGGTGGAGAGAAGCCCCTCGGGGTGTGTCCATGAGCAAGTGTCTGCACCCCCAGCACTAGGAGAGCCAGGGTGAAGCCGCACAGAGCAGATGGAGCTGCCTCGGGGTCCTGGGCTGAGACACGTGTGCCCGGGAGGGTGCAAGGAGGGGAATGACTCGTTTAGAAGGGGACAGGGGCTCCTGTCCCCATTTTTTATTCAGCCTGTTCTGTTTCTGGGGCAGCTTGGGGAGCACAGTGCTTTGCTCTGCTTTGGGGTCTGGTGGCAGGCCTTCGGGGTGCTGCCCTGTCTCCCTCCAGAGCCTGCGTGGGGCACACACTGATGTTGAGGGGCCCTCTGTGTCCTGCCCCAGCAAGAGTGCGGGCTCCAGACCCTCAGCCATCTATTTCGGGAGACAGGGCTTACAGGCCCTTAGGGCCTGCCTCCGAACCAGCACCTCCTGCCCACCCCAACTGCCTGTGAATCCGGGGGAAATGTTCAGAGGCACCCTTGGGTGGGGCAGCGAACTGTGCCCAGGTGTGGCCAGTGCCTGGGGGAGAAAGGGAGGTGCACGCCGTGTCGTGGGGCCGGCACTTGAAAGCAGGGAGGCTTCTTGCCACTCCAGCGGTGTGACCAAGGCAGAGGCAGACCAGACGGGGAGCCTGGAGGTCAGCACAGGCTGGGGGCGGCACCAGGCTTCCTGGAGCCCAGCCTGTGCACCTGGGAGGAACGGTCTGTCTCCAGGCAAAAGCCTCGAGGGCCACACTCTGGGGAGCACACAGGCCTCTTCCACTTACCTTGCCCGGGCAAGGGGGTCAGAATCTTGTCTTCTGTTTGGCCACTGACCAAGGCCACCCCTGGATGTGATGTGAGGTTGTTCCCAGGGACGGGGTGCTGGTGGAGGTTGTGGCCAGGGCTGGACACCTGGGAAGGCGCAGCTGGGCAGGCAGTCACCTCCCCTTGGCACGGCCTTGCAGCCCTCCCGCAGAGCAGCCCCAGGATGTGATGGCGCCCCAGACAACCTCCCACATGGACAGTCACCAGCAGCCCCAGACAGCCTCCCACACGGATGGTCACCAGCAGCCTCCGAGGCTGGTGTGGGGAAAGGACACACTGGACCCCCAGGGCCCACTGGTGGAGAGTGGCAACCACGCCAGCCAAGGTAACAGAGCAGCCGTGGTGACCGCCCAGGGACAGACGGCCGCGCATTCAGTGGGCCCTGGGCGATGTGGAGTGGCATCAGGCTCAGGGTCAGGCAGGCCTGTGTTCTGACCTGCTGCACCCTGAGTGTAACTGGGCCTCCCTGGGCCTCCCCGTCTCTGCGTCCCAGCGCAGCAGAGCACACAGTGGGCCACCCCTGTGCACAGACAGCCAGCATTCCCGAGATACAGAGCAGGTGGGTGTGCAGGCCGGAAACCATCCACCAGACAGGTTCTGCTCAGGGCAGGGCTCCGGATGGGGTGGCTGCTCAGAGCCCCTGGGCCACATGCAGGCCTCAGACTGTTGCCAGGCAGCTCCCAGAAACACAGGCTGGCAGAGAGCCTCTGCCCGGGGCAAAAGGAAGATTCGAGGGTCTCAGAGGCTGCCTTTTCTAGGCCTCGGGCCTCCAGGCATGGGACAGGGCAGGGCAGAGGGCCGGATGTGGCCCCAGGCCGTCACCGACTCCCTCAGGGTTAGCTTGTTTGCCGTCCAACCTGCCTGGAACAGGGCAGCATGTAACAACACCCTCCCCACTCCCCACACAGTGAGCCCCCCGCTGGCAGCTCATTTGCCCCGACTTGTCCCTTCCCTTCTTGGCCTCAGTCTGTGGTCGCTCTGGTGATTCCTGGGACTGTGTCTTTCAGAGCCTGGGGAGCAGCCTCGGATCCCTCTGCTGGGCCTGCAGCACGAGAGCCCCCCCGACAGATGGCAGCTGGGCCCAGCCTTTCCCGTACGTGCAATCCCTGGAAGCCCTTTCCTCAGCACTGCCTGTTTCAGGGACCGCCCCCCACCATTCTGCCATCTGCGACTTGATCTTGGTTGAGGGCCCTTGGTTCCCATGTCCCATTCTTGGTTCCTGCAGTGGGTCCCTGTCCATCCCCATCTGTCACTGTCCGATCCTGTCGGTCCCATGCACCCCAGTCTGTCTCCATCTGTCCCCAAACATCCCCATCCATCCCTGGCCCTTGATGCCCTCCCCCCAGGGCCCTGTGCCATGTCCACCCCACTGTCTCACCATGGAGGCTGAGGAGGCAGAGGGGCGCCTCCCCACAGCTCAGCGCAGGCCACGGGAGGCGAAGGAGCCACCACCGGGTAAGCACGTGGGCCTCTGCAGCATCGGACGCTTTCCTCACTTCCAGTGGATCCCGTCCGAGGCTGGAGCTCAGCCGCCAGACAAGGACGAAAAGTGAACAAGACCAGCCCTGGTGGCCCCCCACCCTGGCTTTGGACCCCTTCATAGCGAGAAGAGTGGCCGGCTCCATCTCCTACCGGAGGTGACACAGTGGCTTTTCCGGGGAAATTAAAAGTCATAACTAGCTGGGGTTGTTTTAGTTGCGACTTTATTAATCTGGGGCAGATTTTTAAGCATGTGGAAGCCAGCACTGCCCGAGCGTCTTCTGCAGATGGAGGTTTTTGCACCGATTACATTTTTCTCTTTCCAAACCTTACACTTGGCCCGGGGCCTCCCTGAGAGCCACGTCCCCCATTTGCAGGTGGGCAGGAGGAGATGCACTCACAGTGTAGGGGAGCCCTGGTAGCCACCGGCTGAACAGTGGGGGATCTCGTGGCCTGCAATACCACCTTGGAGCTCCCTGACCAGCCCTGGGTGCCAAATTCAGACGGCCCCCACCCAGTGTCCACCCTTGGAAGCAGGGAGACCATTCATACCTGAGGGTCTGCCAGACTGGGGGTTCCCAGCAGTCGGGGCCAGGGAGAGCAAACCTCAGGACAGACAGGTTGACATGGGAAGAGGTTAGAAACACTTGTGGGTTGCCCACGAGAGCATGGCCGGTGGTGGGGAGGGCCCTGGAGAGGTCAGTGGCGCTGGGAGGCGGAGTGAATACAGAGCTTGTTCCTCAGAGGCCTCCCCTGTGTCCCACCTCGCCCCCGGAAGTGCTGCGGTTCACGCTTTTGCACCCACCGTGAAGCTTGCTCAGCCCGAAGCCTCCCTCACCACATGGCCACGTGAACCAGCTCCCACCATTCCGGGGACCAGCCAGGCACCTGCACCCACCATGGGTGCTCGTGGCCTCTGGATTCACTTGCTCATTGTGCCCACCCTGCAGAGGAGATGACTGAGGCCTGAGCTATGTTCTCAGGTGGTCTGAGGCTCGCCTTGAGTCTGCCTGGCTGCAGTGCCGGCCGCTCTCTGATCGGAAGATTGCACTCGCAGGGGCTCCCTGGGTGACGCCCCATCGTGTCATTGGGGTAGCCCAGAGCCATGGGCAAGAGGGCAGGTGTTCCCATTGATGAAACTTCCACCGCCTTCTGCTTTAGCCTCACAGCTCTGGGTTGCTCAGCCAGGTGGCCTTGGCCCTCAGAGTCCCCCGACCCTGCTGAGGCCCAGCACAGAACAGAAATCTAGGGAGACAGAGGCGCAATGTGGGGAAGGCCCGGTGCTCCTGGGGAGGGCTCTGCTGCGGCCCCACCTGCCCCATTTTCCCCTTTGCCATCCCCCAGCTGTGCACTGGTGACCTTGGTGTGTCCCAGGCCTGTCCCCAGCAGCCCTCTGCGCCACCCCTGCCTCGCGTCAGAGTCTGTTTGGACGGCACCAAGAGGAAGGACAAGCTCTGGCAATGGGTTCCCCCAGGGAGGGAAAGAGGCCCCGAACTCCAAAACGACTTTCCTCTAAGCTGTCAGCTGGGACTTCAGATCACTGATCATCCAATGACAGGGTAATTTTAGGAGCAAACTGCTGTGTAGGTTTCACCCTCATACTAACCAAGCCCTGCAGAAAGGTGTGCAACCACTGTGATTTTAAGATTTGTTTTCATGTGGCTTCGGAATTCCTGGGAGCCGCTCCGTCTGCCCCCTGCTTCTGTCCCCACCAGCGCTGACAGTCCCTTTGGCCTGCAGGAGACCCTCAGGCCAAGCCCAGCCCTTCCTTAGCAGGGAAGCCCCTGGCTCCAACAGACAGCCACGTGGGGAGCTTCAGGGAACGCAGCCGGCGCTCCAGGGGCAGAGAGGGTCCTTGTGGCCCCCAGGAAGCCAGAGTGAGTCGGGTGTGGCCGTGTACTTCCTGTGGGCTGAGTGGGGTCCGCCTTACTGTGGCCCTGGGGGTCTCCTGGTCCATCCCATGAGTGCCTCGGGGCCCTTCCCTTCAGCTACCTTCAGTGCTGAGGTTTGCCACTTCTCTGGGCTCACCCTGAGACTCAACACCTGGGCAGAAAAACAGACTTTTTTCCATGGCGGCAGGGCCCGCTGAGGGTGGGGGGGGGGGCGTCTGTCGAGTGGGGGTCTCCATGGCCCTCTTTCAGGGTGGTCTTTGTTCCTTAACCCCTCGTGGTTGCTGGAAGCACAGGGGCTGCATCCAGCTATGGGAGGTGGACAGAGACAGAGGCCACACCCCGACTGTGTCATTTCTCCTACGTGTCTCCAGCAGGTGGCTGAGGGCAGCAGGAGCCAAGAGGGCTGGGAACTGGCTCTGGGTTTTGCCGAGAGTCCCATGGAGGAGTCCCAGGAAACCGAGAGCTGGCGATCGGGGGAGCAGAGGTGTGGGGCTGGGGTCCCTGGAGCTGGCGCGACCTGGGGCAGGGGTGGAGCCTGAGGCACAGGTTTGGCCAGCACTGCCTGTCCTCCTGCTATGGGGCCTCACTCTCTCCTGGCACCCCTGTGCTGCCGGGGCACAGCTCTGCACTCACCCTGAGCCCTCCTGGGTCTGACCCACTTTTGGAAATAAAGATGTCACTCATGAATCGGCCTGAGGTCAGCAGAGGGAACATGGAATCCCCTGGGAATGGCACCCCCACCCCTCTCTGCCACCTGACCTGGTGGTTCTCAGACTGGATACCCCCAAAGACAAGCCCCTGGGGAGCCCTTGCACTCAGGATCACCTCAGGTGGTGGCAGAGGACGGCTGGGGTGTTTTTTGGGTGTGGGGTGTGGACTGAGCCTGGTGGGGTCCCTGACAGTGGGGCCTGGGGAAGAGGCTGGGAGGACCGGGATCCCCCACGGTTCTCCACAAATGTGCTTGCAGGATGGAGACCTGTCGGCAGGAGGTCCCCGGTGTCTCCTCTGTCAGGCTGGAAGCGGCCCAGGCAGCTGTCTCCCCAGGTGATATCTCAGCCCCCAACCCCTCCCTCAGCCATCGAGTCCCCATTAAGTGTTCCCCAAGGCCATTTCTATGTCAGTGCTGGCTTCTCTCCATAGCACGCAGCCCCTACCTTCCCCACTGTCCAGCTGGGGGCTCGCCCACGCACCTCCCCATCACAGGGGTGCCAGGGGAGGTGAATGACAACCAGGGATCCTCTCTCTGGATCCACCCACATCCCGAATGAGAACAAAACAAGCCAATGTCAGCCAGCTAGTCCTTGAACCACCTCTGCGGTGCTGCGAGGTGGGGTCCCTGAGGCTCGGCAAGGTCCCTGGACATCATGGCATGTGGGTGGGGGTGGGCGTGGTGAACCTCTGTGTTGGAATCAAAAGGGTCGAACACACTGGCAACCTAGTCGCTTTTCCTGGTTTCACCCTGGTGAAAACCAGGGTGTTTTTCTGTTCTGATTGTCTGGTTTGGGGGGCCGTGGGATATGCAGGGGGTCCAGGGTGCAGAAGGTGACAACTGCTGATCGTCCCCTCTCTCGGCAGCTCCTGTGGTCCCTGAGGTGGCGGCGCCCCCCATCCTGCTCCCAGGCAGCCCCCTGCTCCTCGACTTCTCCTCCTGGGCACCAGGCTCTGAGTCTGCTTCTGGAACCTGCCCCAGGCCTTCAGAAGAAGCTCCGGAGTCATCCCACACCTCCCCAGCAGGCTCTGTGAGCAGCCTGTCCTGTCCCTTTCTCCGGGAGTTCCAGAAAGCAGTGGCTACCCTGATCCAGCTTTCTGACAGCTCCAGCTCTCTTCCTGACTTGGAAGCTGAAGACTCCCCAGAGGAAGGTCTCAGCTGGCCCGGGGAGCTCTCTGCCCAATGCTCCTTGGAAGAAGCTGGGTTGCCTTTGTCCTGGGGGCCAAACCGGGGTGAGCCTCGGCCAGGTGGCATTCCTGGGGGTGGAGGACTGCTGACCTGGCAGAGGCCTCTGGGCAGTGGGGCCGGCCCCCTGCAGGGCTGCTCCGTGGACACGGCCATGGCAGGAGATTCAGAGCCTGAGCAAAGCCTGGAGGTGGGCCGGCTGCTGCCTTTCCCAGATGTCCCTTCTCCAAGGTCAGGGTCAGAGCTCTCAGAGGTCTCCAGCAATGTCTGGGGCAAGGACAGCGAGGAGGACCTGCTGGAACCCTGTCCTGGCGCCGACCCAGCCTCGGGGAGCTCCCTGCCTGCAGGTGGCTCATCAGACCCCGAAAGTGGCATGGAGACCCAGATGGCTCTTCCCTCCACACAGCCTGGGAAGGTGCAGGAAGCTTCTGGGACCAGCAAGAGCCTGACAGGGGTGTTGGACACAGGAGATGCCCAGCAGGCACCCCCTGAGGCTGCCCGTGGGGTGTTCCGCCCCAAATCCCTTCCCCTGGTGACTCAGACTCACTGCCGGCCTTTCCTGCGGGGACCTCTGTGAGTGAAGGGGCAGATTCCGGCAGAGGAGGGGAGACTTCCAGCTGCCGGGAGGGGGCTCGGGATGCTCAGCCGAGTCCGTCCACCAAGAGCAAACCTCTACACCTCACACCAGAGCCCAAGACCCTGGTGACCCTGCAGGCTCCTCCTGGGTACCCCAGCAGGCTGGCACCCCCAGCAGCTGAGAGCCAGGCACCTGGGCCTGGCGGGAATGGAGCCCCCACTGTCCTGGAGGAAGCCTGTCCACCACTTGCCGGCGGCATCCTGACTGAGATCCTGTCTCCCGTGGATGAGGTGCTATCCTACAGCAGTGCCGACCTCCCGTCCTCCATCCACAGGGAGGCCTCCCTGCCCCCACCCCCTCCCACCCCTCATGCACAGAGTGACACTGAAGACACCACCTCAGGTTCGGATACCTTCCCTTCCCCGCCCCCAGGGTCCCTTGGGGAGGACACCACTGTCACCACCCAGGACTTGTCCTCCTTGTCTGAGGAGAGTCTGCCGGAGGCCCTGTTCACCAGGCCCCAGGAGTCTGGCACCCCAGGAGTCGGGGCTGTGCCCAGGGGCAGCTGGACCGGGTGAAAGCCTTGAGGACCAGTTGGGAAGGTCTAGTTCTATAGCAGAGGATGAGGCCAGTGGTGGCCAGTGGCCCGAACCTGTCAGCTGGCCAGGGTCTCCCTCGAGTGCAGGGTCAGGCAGAGGCCCTGGAGGGCTCCCAGAGCCACGAGCACAGCCTGCAGCTCCATCCAGAGTGGCCTCTGTGGCCAGGGAGGGTCTGTCAGGGCTGCTGGTGGCTGGCGTTGCAGACGTGACGCGCCTCAGTTCCTTGGGGGAGGGGGATCCTGCTTTGGGCACAGGGTTCTGGGTTGATGTGGCCTTGGAGGAGGTCTCAGGCAGTCAGGGAGAGCCCTGAGAGGGAGTGCAGACCTTTGGGTGTGCAGAGAGCCGGGGCGGGTCGGGGCAGCTCTCTGTGGGTCTGGATGAGCTCCTAGACACTGCTTCATCCACTGTGGGGTCCCTGGGCAGCCAAACCTGCTTGACTGAGACCCCCACCAGGGCCGAGACCCCAAAGAAATGCTGGGTAAGAGCAGGAAGGCAGCCACACCCACACAGGCAGCCATATCTCCACGCCCCCAGCCAGCAGCTCCGGCAGCCTCTCCCCCAGGCCAAGTACCCTTGGCCACCCACGGACAGGCTGGGTCCCTTAAGCATGCTGGCCAGGACGTCAAGGGAAGCCTGAGCTGCCAGCTAGAGGACCCGCTTGGGCCCAAGGGCTCACTGGGCAGAGAGCCGCTCCTGGAGACAGATTCAGGCCGCCATGCCCATCTCCCAGGTGTGGAGAGAGACCAGGTGGTGGACTTGGTCTCCACGTGGCTCACCAGGAGGGTCCTGCCCGAGTCCTTCGCAGCTCTCTCCACACTGGCCCCCCAGGGCAGCCCCTAGGGAGTGTTTTCTGGAACCACAGAGATGCACAGGCATCCTCAAGGTTGTTGTGAGCTGTGTGTGGCACATGCATGCGCACGTGGGAACCTGGAGGCCTGGACTTTTCCAGGGTGGACCGGCCAGGCGGCTGGCTGTGTGAGACTGTCACCTGGACCTTCTCAGGGTGGACTGGGTGGGCAGCTTGCTGTGCGGACAGTCACCTGAAGCCGAGCCCAGACTGCATACCCACGCCTTCACATCAAAGCCATGAAGAGGTGTCCCAGAAAAGGCATTGCAGCCCAGAGGCGAGAACAGTCAGAGTCGTCTGGAGCTGGAGTGGGGACGGGGCGGAGCAGCACCTTTGCCAGGAGCGGGGTTCTGAAGATCCGTGAAGGCCAAGAGAGGAAGAGAGAGCATTTAGGGGAAAGAAGAACTGGGGTGGGCCTGGCTGGCGCTGACTCGCACCCCTGAGCCCTGCTTAGAAGATAGCTGGGGGGATCTGCCGGCTTTGACTGTGGAGGCGCCCCTGCCATACACGACCCCCACTGCTGGCAGATGATGTGTAGCTGAGGGTACTGGTGTGGGTGTCTCACACCTGAGCTGAACAGACCAGAGGCAGCGGCAGCTCAAGGGCCCGAGGCCATTTCCCCTGCAGCCCGCACAGGGCTTGTCCTCTGGGGATCAGTGGCCCAAGGTCTCTTCCTGAGCACGTTCAGGACTCGCTGTACCTGGAGGGCCAGGGCGTCTGATTTCTCCTCATGCCATGCACTTTGCTTTGCTTCCAGGGGATTCGCTGGGCCCCCTGTAATTTCTCTGGGACCCTTTTGAATGTGAGGGTCTCTCCTTGAATTGGGAGTTGATGAGCAGCATGTTGGTCTTAGGGACATCTGTGTCCCGGCACTGATCCCTCCAGGATGCGGCTTCTCCGGGCCAGGGCCTTAGGCTGCCTCCACTTTAAGAGAGGAGTGCATTCCAGGCTTCATGCATGCAGTCTGAGTGGGAGGCATCACAAAGCTGGCCTGGCAAAGCCCAAGGCGCCAGGTCACAGGACACACGGAGCTGCCAGGACCCTCTACCCCAGAGCTCTGCGAGAGACCCCAGGCCCCCTAGATCCCCTTTGGGCCCCCTGCTTCGAGGCAGGAGCCCCCATCCAGACACCCCTCGATGGGCAGCAGCTAGGCCCAGCCTGCCTCCCCCAGCCCCGGGGCAGCTGCTCAGCCCTAGGTGCCGTCACCACGGCCGGCCTGTATCAGGGCCCCCATTCAGCGCATGCATGGGGGCCCAGCTCAGGCCATGCACCCGCTTTTGCACGGATGCTCCCCAGCCCACCTGAGCACGCAGGGAGATGTGGATCCAGTGGGGAATGTGCTCACCATTTCAGAACAAACTTTGAGCTGAGCTACAGCTTTCCCATTGATTCCCTTCTAGTCTTCTGAACGAATTAGTCTGTGATTTTTTATTTTTTCCCATTTATTGCTGACCCTTTTGAATTTATGAGGCCGTGTAGGAGGAATGATGTATTTCACACACACACATCTGGCATGGCGATAAATCTCCACCACTGACGCCCTGCAGATTTGCGGCGAATCCGATGGCTCCCCAGCTCCCTGCCACATGGCTGGTGCTGACGGGTGCGATGTGATGGTGGCTGCACTCACAGCCAGAACCAGAGTGACTTTTCCTGGGAGCCTGGCAGGTGCCCCGTGTTGCCAGCTGATGAAGGGGGCTGGTTGTGAGGAACAAAGGAAAACTGGGGCCAGGGCTTTCAAGGACAGTAGAGCTGGAGGGGGCTGGAGCCCTCAGGTGACTCTGACTGCAGGAGAAAAAGCGGCTCCACCTGGGGTGTAAACGCAGTTAATCTCCCAGCACGATGTAGACGGAGTGGAGGGCTTTGGCATTCAGATATATTGACCTGACGAGATGGCAATCCAAGGTTCCTCCCCTTCAAGGTCTCCCGACGTACTTGCCTGGGCTCTGATCTGCCGTCACTGCTTGGGCCAATAAATCTTGATACCAGCCTCCAGAGAAGTCATTATCTTTCATAGAAAACGATTATTTCTCAGTTAAACCCTACATTTAATTTTCCCGTGATCTGTCTCTTTCAGCTTCCTGGCTTAACGGTTCCCTCTTGCATAAAATGGCCATGAACGCGTCCGCAAGCGCTCTGAGTCCCAAATCATCAGACAAACTTTACAAGTCCTTTTGATCCCCTGCCCTGCGTGGCCATCACCGCCACCCTCATAAAACACACGTGAAGGCCAGGGGCCCTCTATGAAGGTGGTGGCCACACACTGTCCCGGGAATCTGGGAGCGCTCACTCACTGCCCACGTGGAACAGGGCCCCTGCACCTGTGGTTCATCTTCTCTGCCCCAGGGTCGAGCCTGGCCAGTTCATGCCCAGCAAAGCCAAACTCAGAAGTCATCCTTTTCTTGGCTCCCCAGCCAGCTCTGGGGTCCTGGGAGAGTGTCGGCAGGTCCCACAGCAATTCCGCAGGCCTTTCCCTATCCACCCACTGCCTGGCAGCGTCACAGCAGGGGGCAGAGGATGGGATCACACCCCCCACCGGCCCTTCCCTGGGGCTCCCTGCCGCCCTGCCCTTGCCTGCCTCTCTGTGTCCGTCAGGCTGTGCTGGTGCTCTGAGGCTGCCAGGGCCCTGCTCCACCTCCCACCAGGGGTCTGGCAGGGAGCCCCTGCTCCCAGACGTGCCTCCCTGTCCACAGTCCCTGGAGGGTGGCCACCCACCTCCTCATGGTGTCCTAGTGAGGATATGTGGGATTGTTTCCGCCAGGCACTGTCCCCGGCAGGCAGCCAGTGCTCAGGGGCTGGTGCAGGTCTGCGGAATTCCTCCCAGAAATTTTCCCAAAACGGGTGGTGGTATTAAGCAGCAGAGCTCTCCATGGCAAATTCCTGCTAAAGGGGGAGACGGAGACAGCCGGGCCAGCCCCGGAGCCAGAGCAGCTGAAGTCCGTCTGCGTCATCTCCACCCTCCCCATGTGAAAGGGAGCAGGCTGAGAGCTGGGGTCCTGCCTTTGTCTCCAACACGAGTGTCGGAATGGGCCCTCCTGGGTGCTGGGAGCCATGTGGATCTGAGACCCTCCCCTCTGTCACATACATGCCCAGAGCCCTTCATCTCACACAGGAGTCAGCCCTCTGAGCCTCAGTTTCCCCCTCTGTAAAACAGCAACACCAACACCTGTTCCACAATGAGCAGGCCTGTGCAAACCTGCCCCAAAGTGGACGAGTCTGAGAGGCAGAAGAAAGAGGCTGACAAGTGTAGTTTCTGGGAAAGAAACATTTAGTAGGGACTTACGAATAGAAGCCACATCTGTGTCTCTGGAGGCACAGACAGACGGTGGGTCCCGCCATTACCCCAGGCCCAGGGCTTATCTGTCATCGGGGAGGCTGGTTCAGAAGGACATGCAGGAACCTGAAGTAGATGGCATCAGGGTTCTTTGCCCTGAGGGCACCCGCTGTACACAGGGAATAGCAGATCAACTGGAAATCGTGGAGGCCTTCCCAGAATCAGGCTCACCAGGCGCCAACCCAGCAGGTGAGGGCCAAGACGGAGCTGCGTCCACCCGCACAGCGCCTCAACTCCATCGGGTCTGACATGTGATCTCCCACATTCTGATCCCTTTGAAGCCAGCGCTATTTCTCTGAGGCCACCTGAAAATGACCACTGGCCGCCTGTTTTCTCGCTCAGTGGCACGCACGCTAACCGTGCCTGCAGTCACCTGGCCTTAGCCACAGGACATGCAGATGCCTCTCCTGCAGATGGGGGGCAGATTTCACGCGGGCTTTGGGCAGGACCTGGCTCAGCACAGAGAGCTCTTGCGTAGACTCTGAGATTCAATCCCAACCCCTTCTCCTCTCCTGCCCCGCCCTGGCCTGGAGAAACTCTGATAGTTATGGGTGCGGCCTCTAAGTGCTGGGCTGAGCTTGGTCCCATGGATGGCTCCATTTCACTGAGCAGGTTGGGGTGAGGTGTTGTCCCGATGTTCTGAATGTGCCCCTCCCGTTGGGCTCTCGCCATCCTCTGTCTCAGCCGGGCCAGGCTCCTTTTCTCCACTCTGGGTCTTTGCACATGCTTGGTCCCCTGCCTCCTCGCTGTTGCTCCTTCTGGAGGCCTGGGGCTGAGCCTGTGGCCCTCCCCTCTGTCCCACAGCCTCCCTGGAGGACCGCAAGCAGCCTCAACAAACCCTCTGAGCTCCAGACTCAACTCCCACTTCCAAATCCCGACCTGACACCTCCCTTAGAGGCTGAAAAGGCCACCAGAATGTAACAGGACCAAAGTGAACTCCTGGCGTCCTCCCCAGCACCGCTCTTCTGCCTCGCCACTGCAGGCTTCTGTCTCGGCCATGAGCAGCCACCTTCCTCCAGTTGCTTTGCCCCAAACTCTACCGATGTGACACCCTCTGCCTCTACCCAGGCTCGGCCAGTGCTTCCGCCGCACTGCCACTCACCCCTCCCCTGAGTCCCGCCAGCTGGTGGACGGAGGTGGCGGCCCCTTCCAGGTCTCCTGCTTCCCCTCCTACCTGCATCCCTGCACCCATCCTCCCGTGCTGCCCCCACTTTCAGCAGCAAGGCCCGAGTGTGTGGCCTGGCTTGTGAGGCCCCCTGGGTCTCGCTCAGGCTCTTGGCTTTTCTTTCCCCTCCACGCTTCCCCCAGCTTCCTCCAGCCCCGCCAGGCCCGGCTCCTTGCTGTTCCTCCAGTGCACTCAGCACCCTCCTGCCCCAGGGCCTTTGCAAGTGTGGCTCCTCTGCCTGGGCCACGTGCCTCCTTCCTCACCTCCCTCTTTTGGGTGCCTTCTCAGAGACCTTCCCTCTCCTGTGCACAGCGGCCCCGCTGGCATCTGCCTCCCTGTCCGGCTCATTGCTTTTCATGGCACGCGCTGGCTGCTTTACCCCTCGGTTTGTTTGGGGTCTGCCCGAATGCAGGCCACAGGCACTGGGGCCTCGGCTTTGCTCTTGCTTTGTCTCCAGGGCTTGGCACAGAGCAGAAGCCAGGAAATGTGCGCCATGGAAGGAAATGCGAACAAGGAGACACAGAACGTGAGGGAGAGGGAGCAGGCGCCTCGGCCCGGCCCTCTGTGGAGGATCCTCTCATCTGCGGCTAGCCATTGTTGGCAGCAAAACCTTTTCTCAAACAAGATCTTACACAGAACCCACAATGCAGCTATGTATTTATTGTGAGACGAGGTCTTGCTCTGTCATCCAGGCTGCAGTGCAGTGGCGGAGTCACAGCTCACTGCAGCCTCAAACTCCCAGGCACAAGCCATCCTCCCACCTTAGCCCCTCAAGTAGCTGGGACTACAGGTGTGCATCACCATGCCCAGATAATTTTTTCTTTTTTTTTTTCTTTAAGAGATGGGCTCTCATTATGTTGTCCAGGCTGGTCTGGAACTCCTAGGCTCAAGTAATCCTCCAGCCTCAGCCTCCCAAAGTGCTGGGATTAAAGGCATGAGCCACCTCGCCCAGCTGGACCCCTACAATATAAAGAGCAGACAGATGCCCGTATCGGTGTAAAAGTATTTTATGTTCAAATAACAACATTTACTTATTTATAAGTCAATCATGAGGCAGGTTAGAACTTGAGAGTCTAAACTTCCAGCCAGTGGATGGCCATGGCCCACTGGGACCAGCTCCTCGCTCCCTTTCTTTTTTGTTATGGTCGCACAGTTCAGAGAAAATCTCGACGTGTAAAAATTAGAAATAGTAACTAAAAAATCAGGTTTGCTGTTCAATGACGCAAAAAATCATATGATTTCATTTCTAAACCTTGAAGCTGCGTTCAACTGGAATACCCTAAAAGGCAGCACGCAACACATCTGACTTTGAGTGGGTGTTTGGCTGCATTTTCTAAGCACTCAAACCTCATATTAAAAAGTCGAGTTTGGGCCAGGCACAGCGGTTCACGCCTGTAATCCCAGCACTTTGGGAGGCCAAGGCAGGTAGATCATGAAGTCAGGTGTTCGAGACCAGCCTGGCAACAGTGAAACCCCCGTCTCTACTGAAAATACAAAAAATTAGCCAGGTGTGGTGGCGAGTGCCTGTAATCCCAGCTACTGGGGGAGGCTGAGGCAGGAGAATCGCTTGAACCTGGGAGGCGGAGGTTTCAGTGAGCTGAGATCGTACCACTGCTCTCCAGCCTGGGCCACAATTCGGGTGACTCCGTCTCAAAAAAAAAAAAAAAAGGCGAGGTTGGGTTGCAGACCCTCTGAAGCCCCAGGTGGGGTTGCCAGGTAAAAGAAAGGACGCTGGAATAGTTTTTTATGTCTAAGAATGTCTTGTAGGCCGGGTGCGGTGGCTCACGCCTGTAATCCCAGCACTTTGGGAGGCTGAGGCCAGCAGATCACGAGGACAGGAGTTCGAGACTAGCCTGACCAATGTGGTGAAACTCCCTCCCTACTAAAAATACCAAAAATTAGCCGGGTGTGGTGGTGCGTGACTGTAATCCCAACTACTCGGGAGGCTGAGGCAGGGGAATTGTTTAAACCTGGGAGGCGGAGGTTGCAGTGAGCCGAGATCGCGCCACTGCACTCCAGCCTGGGCGACAGAGTGAGACTCTGTCTGAAAAAAAAAGAATGTCTTGTTAATTTGCATTTCGGGTATGGCACAGACCTAGGCTGAAAAACCGACTCGCTGTTTGTCTGAATTCACATTGAACCTGGCTTCGTGCACTTCCTTTTGCTAAATCTGACGACCCTGGCCCGACTCAGGAAAAGGGTCTGGGGTACGCGCGGCGGGGCGGGGCCTGGGCGGAGCCTGCCGCTCATGGGCGGGACGATGGCGTCACCAGACTCTTGGGGGCGGGGCTGCCACGCATGGGCGGGGCTGCCACGCATGGACGGGGCGGGGCTAGATGTGTGGAGGCAGGGAAAGGGCAGGTCCAGACGTGCGGGGGCGGGACGGGACCGAACAGGCGCGCAGGGGCGGGGCCGGGCGCGCTGGCGCACGTGACGGTGGTTGCCAGGGTGAAAGTTCAGCGCACAGGCGGCACTTCCAACATGGCGGCGTCCCGAGCGGCGGTGGCGCGCTGCCCGGGAGTCGGAGCAGGTCCTGCGCTGGGAGCCCGAGCGGGTCCTGCGCCGGGAGCCCGACGCTCGCCCCCGCCGCGGGCCGCAGGGCTGCCGCGGCTGCTAGTGCTGCTGGCGGCTGCAGCGGCAGGGCCGGGCACCGGCGATGCGGCGCGGCTCTACCGCGCGGGCGAGGACGCCGTGTGGGTGCTGGACAGCGGCAGCGTGCGCGGGGCCACCGCCAACAGCTCGGCCGCGTGGCTCGTGCAGTTCTACTCGTCGTGGTGCGGCCACTGCGTCGGCTACGCGCCCACCTGGCGGGCCCTGGCCGGGGACGTGCGAGGTGAGGCGCGCCCCCGCGCGGGAACCCCCGACCCCTGGGACCGCGGCCTCCGAGGACCCCCTGCGACCGCCCCAGAAGGCGGGTTCCGCGGCCCCTCCCAGGCCCCGTTTTTCTTTCCTTACCGCAGAAGCAGCCTCACAGAGGCACCCCACTCGGACCAACCCAGCAGGGGACGAAGCCAGCTGCTCCCCACGTCTCCCCCAAGTTATCCCCGGTTAGATTCTGGCGAGTTGGGCTGTCTCAAGTCAAAAAGAAACCATTCTCCCGCCGCCCTCACCGCACACTTGGGGATTGGGAAGCCCTCCTGTATCCCAGCTCTCAAAATAACCTATGTTTTGAGCCCCAAGAACTTCATTGACCTGCCAGGCCTCCTACCATAGCGGTTTCCTGCCGTCCACACACCCCATCCCCAGTTATTCCACTTCAGTGCCTGAAATTCCTGTTGTCTGAGGATCCCTCATCTTATTCCACACTCGTCGCCGCCCCTTTCCCTTTAAACCTGCATCATTCTCTTTCTGGTTCAGAGAGCTGGCCCTACAGTGGGTGATCAAAGTGAACGCACAACTAAGCAACCAAATACTCTGGGGGCTTCTCTATAAAACCCAAAAACAACCTACAAAGCATTTTCTTTTTAAACTCTGCAAAGCATTTCATTGGTGGGTACCTTATTCACAGATACACAGCCTTTGAGAAATCTTTCGCCAAACTGCTGGTCGTGTTCCACACTTTTTTCTTGAGTGCTTTCATGTGGTTGCACATTGTTAATCAGTCACGAAGTTGCTCTCCTGCTCTACAGGTCAGGGTTGGCGTGGGAGCGGGAAGTCACAGCACCCTTCCCTTACAATGGTATTTAAATCACTGAAGTAGGAGCTCCTCCCGACTAGAGTGAGGTCTGGCACGATTTCCTGTGTGTGCTAACCTCCAATTATGTGTTTCAGTGGGCAAGAGCTGTAACAAATTGCTACTCTTCTAGCACCTTTGTTTTCTATGCCTTATACCCAATCTTGCTGTATTTTTCTCATATCCAAACAGATTTGTAAAGAAACTTTTTTTTCAAGTCTAAATAGGGCTTTTGTATGTCATTGTAAATGATTATCTTGAAAATTCATTCTCTTATCTCAGGGTGCAGGGGCCTTTTGATTCTAATGGATTCGTTCACTTTGATCTCGTGTTTTCTTATGTCCCTGTTGACCTGACTCAGAATAGAGGTCAGAGACTGGAATAGATGGACAGAGAAACTCTTCAGTGGGCTTTTTTAGACTCTGCTTTTAGAGAAACAAACCAACAAGTAATTCAATCATGTAGAGCACTCTTCAGTTCTAGTGTGTTATTCAGTGGCAGAAACAGATATGTTCATTAAAATGCAGGTGGCCTTGGCAGGACTTTGTCACCTTTTTTGTGGGTTTTGGTTTTGATTTTTTTTTTTTCAGTTGAGTACCTGAGTTCTAAAGATCGTAACTAGATTCAGATATTGCAGATTCTATAGCTGAAGCAGCACATAGGGAGCCTTGAGAACTGTCCACAGAGCTCAGAAGGAAGGTCACTCCTGACAGCCACACAGTAATGTCCCTACCCAGGGGTGTGTTAGCTCAACTCAGTAAGGCTCCTTTAGAGGGGCTGACTGTCTTCCCAGTCACAGCAGGAAGAACAGGCTTGGCCTGAGACTGAGACTGGAGGAGGATATGGCTGAAAGTGAAAGACAGAGGCAGCCTGGCCAGGCAGCAGGGAGAGGGTCCTGTTGGCTAAAAAGCCAAACTATAAAATATTGAAAGAGGTTTGTTCTGAGCTAGTGAGTGGCCATGGCCTGGGGAACAGTGTCAAGAGGTCCTGAGGAAGTGTGCTCCAGGCAGTCACATTAATTTCATTTTCTACATTGTAGAGAGACAGAAGATACAGGCAAAGAGACATAAATCAGTCCATGTAAGGTGTAGGAAGGGGTGGGTTTACAGATCACAGGTGGATTCTGATTGGCCGTTGGTTGAAAGAGTTAAGCGTTGTCTAAAGACTTGAAGTCAGCAGAGAGAAATGCTTGGGTTAAGCTAACTGGGCTGTGGAGGCCAAGGTTAAGTAGATGAAGCCTCACAGGTAGCAGCCTTGGGGAGGACAGAGGGTGAATGTCTCTTTTCAAACCTTAACGCTGTCAGATTCATTAAATGTCTCCTAGATCAAGGAAAGACTTAGAAAGGGGGGGAGATTCTCTGCAGATGCAAATCTCCCCACAAAAGACAGCTTTGCAGGACCGTTCCAAATATGTCAAGATAATATGTGTATTTTGGGGTGAAGTCTTTCAATTTCCTTTAGGATTTGCTGTCTGTCGTGTGGTGCTGCACCTGAGTCAGGCTGGAGTTTGATGTCGTTGCTGCCAAGCCTGGGTTGTCTGATCTGTTTCACCCACTCTGGTCAGCTGTGCCTAAACTCCAAAGGGAGGTGGTGTAATTGGGCGTGTCTGACCTCCCTTCCCATCAGGGCCTGGAATTTGGTTTTTCAGATTGCTCTCGGGTCCCCTTGCCCAAGAGGAGGTTCTGTTCAGACAGTTAGGGGACTCAGGATTTCATATTTGGTTGACAGTCCTGAGAGCCAGGCTGTGCCCATGAGGCTTGTGGGAGGTGGAGGCTGGGTAGAAAGGGGTGAAGAGCCCTCGGCACTGAGGAGACCCCAGAGCTATTCTAAGGCTGGGGCTCTCAAGTGGGGCTGCTGGGGGACTTGTTAGAAATGCCTGCTTCTCGACAGCCCCAGGCCAGACCTGCCAGGTCAGAACTGTCTGCTTGGTGCCGAGCTCCCTGTCCCTCATCCCTGCATTGAGCTGTCCCAAGGGATAGGGTGCCTGTGACCTGTGGCTGCAGGCACTCATCATTCCCGTTGTCACCACTGCAGCCCTGGTCACCTGTGACTTAGGTCATCCTGCTCATCCCCAAGGGCACACAGGCCATGGCTTGGGCCCCCCTTTGACCTAGAGTGTCCAGCCCCAGGCCCCGGTGCCTCATCTTCCATCACAAATCCAGCAGCCATCGCTGCCAGGGAGACCTTCAGGAACACAGCAAGGTTTTGTTCTACAAAGTAGCCAGCTCCCCGCACCTGCCCCCTTGGCTGGCACCCGCCACTCCCTGTGGTCTCCATGCCTGTGGCTGCTGGAGAGGGTGGTCAGGTGTGGGCTCTGCTCCCTGGGAGCCAGGGCTGCTCCTAGAGGCCCGCTCCCGACAGCTTCGGGCATCTTTCTTTTCCTCAAAGATTTGGATTGAACTTTAGCTCTTGACTGGCTTTTTCAAGGTTGGGAAAATAAATGTTTTTCCTTATAAGAAAGTGGCTTAAACAAAAGGTGACTGTTTGGTGAGACCAAATGTGATTCTAGTGTTTGTGGAGATTTGGCTAAAGTGTATCACTCCTAAGTGCTATGCAGAACAGAACCTTGCTGTGTTCCTGCAGATGTGCCCAGCAGTCATGGCTGCTGGATTTGTCATGGATGATGAGACACTGGAGCCTGGGGCTACATGTTGGCCTGTCTGACCAGTGAAATCTCTGAAATAACTCTGCAGAGACTTGAGTAAATGAGAGTGTGTACCCTAAAGGCAGGGCGTGCGTCCCCATGCGCCCTCTGTGTCTCTGGCGCCGGCTACCTCCCATCTCCTTCACTCAGTCAGCCTAAGAAAGCAGAACAGACCCTCGGCCGCTGGCCCTGGGATTCCTGGTGAGGGGCCCAAGGGGAGCAGGAGCCCTGCGAGCCGCCCCCCACAAGAGGCCGGGTCCTTCTAGCCCTGTCCTGCAGGAGGTGTGAGTGCTCATGTTGCAGGCGTTAGCTCGTGAGGTTGCGGCAATAGTTACCGTTACTTAGCTGAGTGACAGGCTGGGATGGGTGTCCAGGCATGGGTGACCCTGGAGCCCTGACAGTTCATTCCTGTGTCTTCGTGGAGGACGGGTGGGTTTGGGAGCTATGCGCAGCCTGTCTCCTGGTGGTAGGACAGGGTGCTCTGCCATTGCTGCCAGCTCCTCTGTTCCAGTTGGTCTGGCTTCTTGTCTACTCGACGAGGCTACAGGCTTCCTGGAGATGACTTAGAACTTGATGTTCCCCACAGGCCCGTTATTTGTTTAGTGGAAGAAGAAACAGGAAGGGCTGGAGGGAGGGGACATGCAGGTATGGGCAGGCATCTGGCAGGGCTGATGGCCTGTGAGCCCTGCTGGGTGCTCACTGGACTCGCAAAGATGGAGAGGGTGGAGGGAGGAAGAGTGAGTCAGTGACAGCCTCCTATCTCCTTATAGGCCCAAGAATGGCCTAATACAGCCTGCTGTGGTGACCACATGGGTATTTTACAGAAAGGGTGATGCATCGGAGCCGCCAGGCTCTACGCTGGCCTCCCTAGTGGCTGTGGTTGGTGCATCTGAGACTCTACCAAGGGACCTGGGCTACTCACTTGTTGTTGAAGACGCGGGATGGCTTGCTAAGAGGGCCTCACAGCCACGTCCAGGGAACTGTCTCCACTGTGTGATGCCGGGCTCATGCCATGGCATGACCCAGGTCGCAAGCATTGCCTCACTTCCATGACTGAGGGCAGCTCAAGGGACTATCATTCCTTCCTGAGAGATAAACAGCATTGGAATTGCTGTCACCCCGGAGCACCCTTCGAGGCTGAAGACCGTGTAGCTTTGGTTTAACAGAACTGAGCTAAATGCTGGGGCTCCAGAGTCCATGGGACCCAGCCCTGCCCTCAGTCCCCAGATGAGGTGACTGGAGCATGTGTCTGGGTTTTCTCAGACCAGCCGTTGGCAGCTTGTAGGTGATTTGTGTTAGGCTCTCCAGGTTGCTGGGTGGGTTATTCCAAACTTGTGACTTGAACTTGGAGCTTAGCTAAGAACTTTGCTCAGCCAAGAGGGGACTCCACCCAGAGAGGTCTTCTCCGGGGACTGGCGTGCAGGGTTCGAGATCCCAACGTGACCCTGGCCCAGGAAGGAGAGGCCACAGGGCAGCTCTTCCCTTAAACAAGGCTCTCTAGTTGCATTTCAACTATAGTCCTTTTCTAGAACGAATTGATACCTGACCATATGTCAGACTTTATAGACTTTTTCATTAGAATGTGACAAGCGGTGGTAAAGGGTTAATCTTGTTAGATTCAGTAAAAGAGTTATTGGACCAGTAAATTTGAAATAAACGTTAGTCAACTACACATAGAAGCATAATTATTTCACAAGTATTTTTAAGACTGGAGTACTAAAATAGCCAAGCTCTCGAGCGGAAGTGAGACTAGGCCTGTGGTCCGATTTCTGCTTCCTTTTGGGAGCCTCTGGCTGCTGGGTGGGGCACCCACCCACCCCCACCCCATGCCTCTCAGCTGGCTCTAACCCAAGGGCCCAATGAAAGCAGGCCATTTGCATTCTGCTTTAGAGCCTCAGACCTAGACAGGTGGGCAGGGCAGGAGAAGGGGAGGTTCCAGTTGAAGGAGGCCAGTGCCCTGAAGCTAAGCCTTTTACTTGTGTTGTGTTTTATTTGATAAGATGGACTGCCGTATCTTTTGTGTTGCCATGAATACCGTCCATCTGCCGGTCTTGCTGGGACTGCTGGCGCCTGTTAGCTGCTGAGGGTGGCCTGTGTAACTGAAATTCTCCCTCATCGGCTCGGCCTTCCCTGAGCACATGGGCTGGCGTTCTTTGAGGGACAGACAAAGGCGTCATGGGTGCCCGCACCGCCCTTCTCCAGGGCCGACTCTGAGTGGGGTGGTGGTGTCGGGAGCATAGCTCTACCAAGGCAGGTCAGGGTGCTCCCTCTGCAGACTTGGGGAGCTGGACTTTGCTTTCCCTGCCGTCGTGCGCAGGGGCTCTGCGTGAATTCATGCTAGGGGATGAATTTGCACTGCGCGCTTTCCCAGCCCCGGGCTTGGGAGAGCTTGGAGGAACAGCAGGGAACAAAGCAGGGAGTTCCCCACCTGAGGAAGCCTGTGCTTTAGAGGCAGCAGCAGTCAACAGGAAGACGAAATGAGGAAGTGTCTGGGGCAGTGGCTCAGCCTGTAACCCCTGCACTGTGGAAGTCGGGAGGGTCACTTGAGCCCAAGAGTCAAGACCAGCCTGGGAACACATAGCAAGACCCCTGCACCTGTGGTCCCAGCCACCTGGGAGGCTGAGATGGGAAGATCACTCGAGCCCAGGAGGTTGAGGCTGCAGTGAGCCAAGATCGTGCTCCTGCAGTCCAGCCTAGGTGACAGAGCGAGACCCTGTCTCAAAATAAGATAAAATAAATAAAATAAACGTTACCTCCAGGTTATAAGTCCGAGAAAAGCGCACAGTCTGGTTAGAAAGGAACTGGAGTGGCCCTGAGTGGTAGAGTAAGGTGTCAGAGGGCAGTGACTTGGGAGAGGGGCAGCGAGGGAAGGCCCTGCCAGGGCGGCAGGTTCTCTGCCACAGCGCTGACTGTCCTGAGTGCTGTGTGTCATGAGCCCTGAAGGGCCCTGTGACCCAGCTTTAGAGTAGGGCTCATTGTGTTGGGGGCAGGTGGACTGATGAAGCCTTCAGTGTCATGCTCGTGAGTTCTTGGGGCAGGGGCCTTGAGCAAGGGGAACCAGCTGTGGAAGGCAGCCCTTCGTGGAAGGCGCTTCCTGGCTTCAGGACTGTGGACGCAGTCCAGAAAGGGCTTCTCATTGACCAGGCCTCCTGTGCAGCCGGAAGCCTGGCAGCTGGTGTTTCTCATTCTCCTTCAAGGCTTGAGGGTCAGCAGCTTTAGAGATAAGGGCCACCCTGCTGAGAAACAGCGCACATGGCCTCCCCTGGCCCTCAGGGCGAGTGCTGCTCCTCCTTCCTAATTGATGTCCTTTGTGACATCTTTTTCCAGAATACAGCACTTTCACCTGCATGAAGATACCTGTTCAGGCCAGTGTCCTTTCTCCTCCATGATTTCCTTTTTGCATTTTCCTTTTTTTTTTGAAACAGGGTCTCACTCTGCCCAGGCTGGCGTGCAGTAGTGCAGTCTCAGCTCACTGCAGCCTCGCCTTCCTCAGCCCAAGCAGTTCTCCCACCTCAGCCTGCTGAGTAGCTGGGACTGCCACGCCTGGCTAATTTTTAAGTTTTTTGCAGAGACAGGGTTTCCTTATGTTGACCAGGTGTTCTTAAACTCCTGGGCTGAGGTGATCCACCCGCCTCAGCCTCCCAAAGTGCTTGGATTATAGGCATGCGCCTCCAGGCCTGGCTGATACTGTTAGCCTCACAGTGATTTACCTTTCTCTCCACTGTGAACCGTGCTGTGTGTGGTCTGTAAGGGGTGTGTGTGTGTGTGTGTAAGTTTTGATACATTGTAACTTTTTATAATAGGTTTGTGTATATTTTGTGGTAGTAAATGATAAGCTAGGCCAGGACCAGCGGCTCACGCCTATAATCTCAGCACTTTGGGAGGCCGAAGCGGGTGGGTCATGAGTTCACGAGTTCAAGACCAGTCTAGCCAAAATGGTGAAACCCTGTCTCTACTAAAAATACAAAAATTAGGCGGGCGTGGTGGTGTGCACCTGTAATCCCAGCTACTCGGGAGGCTAAGGCTGGAGAATTGCTTGAACCTGGGAGGTGGAGGCTGCAGTGAGCTGAGATCGCACCACTGCACTCCAGCCTGGGCGACAGAGCGAGACTCTGTCTCAAAAAAAAAAAAAAAGATAAAATAGCCCCTAAGTGTGGTCTATGCATTCATGACATACCTTTTCTAACTTTTTGGATATTTCTAGGCTATGTGGTTTAGCCACAAGTTTTTTCAAATTTTCACATAGCTCCAAAAAATTTTCCAGTGTTTATTGAAAAACTTGTGCGTATTTAAGTGGACACATGCAGTTTAAAGCCGTGTTGGTCATAGTGACCCTTCCCATGCGTCACGGGGAGGAGGAGGCAGGAGGTGAGGGAGGCGGCCAGCCCTGCGTGGCCTCTGCTGTCCCTGCAGACTGCCGGGTGAAGCACAAGGAATACGCAGGTCCTTGGAGAATGGGGTTTCCTTCAGTGTCATTTCCTCAGCACGCTGATGAGGGAAGAAACTGCTTTTGTTGTGTGTCCTTCCGTTTCAGGTCGCTATTTCCAGGAACCTGTCGGTGACAATAAGTGAAGGCTTCCTGTGGTTTTCTCCGCCTCCCTTTTGGTGTGTCTGAGGGTCAGAGGGTGGGACAGTTGTAGAGCGGGGGTTCCTCCTCCTCACTGGGAGAGCCTGGCGGATGCGACCCGAGGAGGGGGTGGAGCGCTGGTCAGGAGACTCATTCTTAGACTTGGAGCTCGCTTGGTGTCCTCCTCTGCCAACTAGGAGCAGTGACATTGATGTCACAGCCTTTGATGGATGCTCAGGAGGGATAAGGTGGGCCCGAGTGCTTCTAAAACAGTGAATACTGACCAGACTGCACAGAGGCCATGGGGCGGGCTGGGGAAGGAGGTGGTCAGCACAGGGCTGTGAGGGGCACTGCCTTCCGGCACGTCCTGTCAGGCACCCCCTGAGCGCTGGCCAGGTCCTCCTGTGTCTGGGGACGCACTGCCGAGCTGATGGGACACGGATCCTGGCCTTTGGAGGGCTGAGCCTTCTGGTCTGGTGGGGAGAAAGTGTGAAATGCGTTGGGAAGATGAAGATCGTTTACTTTCCCGGGGCATCGGTTTTCTGCATGTTTGAGGAGGCAGCGTGTCCTGCGGAAGCCTTTGTAAAGGGATGGGTGGAATGACTTCTCTCTGTGGGTGTTTGTCTCAGGGTGCAGCAGCTACACGTGGGGCTGCAGGGTCTCACCTGCGTGACTGGAGTCTCCATCACCACGGAAGGACGTGGGGATATTCTGGCCACGCACTAGTTGGAGTCGGGCACTCCTGTTAGGGCGTTTGCTCTCCACGCTCGAGGCGCATGCTATGCGTACGTGACGGGCTTTGGAGCCTTCCTTGGCCTCTGCGAGTGTCAGCCCCCACCTCTGTAGGATCCTGTGTTTGTCACCAGGCCATTCCCGCTGTAGATAATTTCGTCAGAAAGCTTTGTTGAGTGTAAAGGACTGTGTAAATTCACTTCCTGTGGAAACAAGGCTGGTGGGAGGCTTTTCCTGCCAATGAAGGTAGGCCTGGGCAAGGAGTCAGGGAAGACCTCACTGTGGAGGTGCTACCTGTGTTCAGATAGTGAAATAGATGGGAAAGCGGCCAGGAACATCATGGGAAAGAGTTCCACCAGGGAAGAGCCAGGGCAGAGGCCGCGGGGTGCTGGCTGAAGGTCAGATCTGTGTGTGGCTGGTGGCGAGAGGAGGGACAGGTGAGCCGAGAGGTGCGGGGTCTGGCGGGTCCCGAGGAGGCCGGGCTCCCTCCCAGATGCCTTCCAGCTGGGACCAGGATGTTAGAATTACGCACTTAGGTCTTGATTTGAATGTTTACTCTCTTATCATGGAAGAGTAACCGGCAGAAAAGAACAGTAGACATTTGGTCTTGGGGAATTTGAAGCCTCGTTGGAGAGGCAGAGCCTTGAAGAGCCACTGACAGGTGGGTTTGTGGCCGACGTGATGAGGATGCTGTCACGGAAGCCAGCTGCTAAGGGTTGTGTTTTTGGTCAGTGCCCTGCAGTGGATGAGCTGGATGGGAGGGGCACAGGAATTGGGGAACTGCTGTGAGGCCTAGCTCAGATCGTGCCTCCGTTCCTGCCGGGCTCAGCCCTTCGGCACCTGGGATTCTGCATTCTGGGTCTTACAGAGCTGTTTACTGCAGTGCTGACAGACGTTCCCACTACCCACATTTGAACTCTTCACCTTCTCTCTAGCGCTGTGTGAGCTTCAGGAGGGTTATTTAAAAAGCAGCACCACCTGTCCAGGTGGCCTTCGACCAAGGGCCCAGGAGTGCTCTGCGGCTGCCGTGCAGGGGCTGTGTTGCTACTGTGTACCGGGATCCTCGGGAAGATAGAAGCGGCGGGAAACACAGGAGAGGGGTCGCGAAGAACAGGGCGTGGGGCTGCCAGCAAGTGCCTGGGGCAACGGGGACATGCTTTATGTTTGTTTTTGTAAGTGCCACGCACTAAGAGAAATCTGAGAAACCACAGATGGGACTAGACCCCAAATCATGGCGAAGGTCTTGGAAGGTTCTCTTCTGGAATGTTGAGTTTTTGCTGTTTCTGGGCCAGCTCAATTGTGTTACACTCTGTGATTCTGTGCTGTGTGCGGTTTTGGCTCTCAGAGCAACTTCTTGTTTTCTTACAACATATGTTCTTTCTGGGCACAAAGGTGCTTTTTTTAAAAAGTCTTAAAAACGCGTCATAGAAATTCTCAATAAACAGAATGAAACCTTGTGGAATTGTGAGCTGTGTAAAAGGCCACAGAAGGCCAGGCGTGGTGGCTCACACCTGTAATCCCAGCAGTTTGGGAGGCCAAGGTGGGCAGATCGTGAGGTCAAGAGATCGAGACCATCCTGGCCAACATGGTGAAACCCTGTCTCTACTAAAAATACAAAAATTAGCTGGGTGTGGTGGCATGCATCTGTAGTCCCAGCTAC